>JAYESA010000014.1:143055006-143135006 GCA_036927795.1 Iris macrosiphon
TCTATCAACTTTTTAATTAGAGGGTTTTAACTACTAAATATATTTAGCACTAATTAACATGCTAATTATAAAAACGAAGGTTACAAATCTACCTCCCTTAGAAAAATTTCGTTCTCGAAATTTATAGTAGATCATACAAAAGGAAGAAGAAATACCTCGAAATTCAAAGAGGTATGGGTACTGCTCATGCATCTCATCCTCTCTCCCCCAAGTAGATTCATCCGGGGAGTGATGACTCCAAGCGACATGAACAAATAAAATCATCCGGTTACGCAATACATTTTCTCTGCGATCTAGTATCTCCACGGGCTGCTCTTGGTAGCTGAGGCTCGGTCCCACTTCAATCTCTGAGTGATCTAATACATGGTTAGGGTCAGCCACATATCGTCTCAGCTGGGATACATGAAATACGTTATGTACTCCCTCCAATGTAGGTGGCAAAGCTAGCCTGGAGGCTACGACATCGACATTTTCAATAATACTGAAAGGTCCAATAAACCTTAGACTGAGCTTCCCGCTTCTCCCGAAATGAGTCGTGCCACGTGTTGGAGAAATTCGCAAGAACACCAATTTGCCAACCTCAAACTCTAGCGGTCTCTGGCGACTATCGGACCAGTGCTTCTGTCTGTTCTGAGTCACACGAAGTCTTTCTCTAATCTGCTTTACCTTCTCCGCAGCATCTACTACCATTTCTGGTCCCAACAACGCTCGCTCGCCTACATCGTCCCAAGATATTGGGGTACAACATCTCCGGCTGTACAGAGCCACGAAAGGAGACATCTCGATGCTTCTCTGGTAGCTATTGTTGTATGCAAACTCTACCAGATGAAGATGATCCTCCAACGAACCACCAAAGTCTAAATACAGGCCCGAAGCATATCCTCTAGCGTCTGAATAGTCCTCTCTGACTGTACATCCGTCTGAGGGTGGTAAGCGGTGCTAAACTTTAGTTTGGTACCCAAGCTAGACTGCAAACTCCTCAAAAAATGGGATATAAATCGACTATCCCGACCGGAGACGATACTCACTGGAACCCCGTGCAACCTGACGATCTGCTTCGCGTACAATCCAGCGAGCTTTTCTGTAGACAATCACACTTTAAATGGCAAGAAGTTGGCTAATTTGGTCAACCTATCAACGATGACCCAGATCACGTCTTTTCCTCCCGGAGTGCGTGGAAGTCCAGAAACATGGTGATGTGCTCTCACTTCCATTCCGAGATCGGCAGCGGTTGAAACAATCCTCCTGGTCTCTGGTTTTCGTCTTTGACCTGTTGGCACACAAGACACCTGGAAACAAAGGGCATCACCTCCCGCTTCATGTCGTACCACCACACGTGCTCTCTCAAATCCTTGTACATCTTGTTGACACCAAGATGTATAGAATACTGAGAACGATGCGTCTCCTGCATAATCTCTTCTCACATATCCCCACTAGCCACACATAGCCTAGTCCCGTGCCTCAACGAACCATCTTTTGCAATGCTAAAATCATCAAGCAACCCGGACTGCACTTGAGCACGAATATTAATATTTCTCAGACTCTCATCCTGGTATTGTGTTTCCTTGATTTTGTTCATCAATTCAGATTGAAGCTGCATACCCATCATCTGCATCTCAACTCCAAAAATTATTATTTCAATACCCAACTTCTCTAAATCTGCTAACAAGTAGCGATCTATTGTCATGAACATAACTACTCGATACATGCTCAAGGCATCCGCAACTACGTTGGCCTTTCCTGGATAATATTTCAAGGCAATATCAAAGTCCTTAATCAACTCTAGCCACCTGCGTTGTCTCATATTCAACTCCTTTTATGTGAAAACGTACTTCAAACTCTTGGGATCAGTGAATATTTTCACACGCTCTTCGTACAGATAATGTTTCCACAGCTTCAAGGCAAAGATGATAGCGGTCAGCTCCAAGTCGTGGGTGGGATAGTTCTTCTCGTGTGGTCGTAATTGTCTGGATGCATAAGCCACCACTTTATTGTTTTTCTCTAAAACACATCACAAACCCTTTCCTGAAGCATCGTTATAGATGGCGAATCCTTCTGATCCCGATAGCAATGTCAAAATAGGAGCCGTAGCAATATCTTCTTCAACTCATCAAACGCTGTCTGGCATTCCTCAGTCCAAATAAACTCTACATCTTTTCGAGTGAGTCTGGTCAGAGGCTCTGCAATTCGAGAGAAATTTCCACTTTTTGTAATATCCAGTCAATCCTAAGAAGCTTATAATTTCTGCAAGAGAGCTTGGAGTGGCCCAAGACTCTACAGCAGCAATCTTCTTCGGATCAACTGATATTCCATCGCTGGTCATCACATGCCCGAGAAACTCCACTTGGTTTACGAAAAACTCACATTTTGAGAGTTTTCCGTAGAGCTTCTCCTTCCTGAGAGTTTCAAGCATTATCCTTAAATGCTCCTCGTGTTCTTCTAGCGTCTTTGAGTATACAAGGATATCATCTATAAACACTACCATGAACTTGTCCAGGTACTGATGGTATACCTTGTTCATCAAGTTCATGAAGACTATCGGGACATTAGTTAACCCAAACGGGCATCACCAAGAGCTCGTACTAGCCGTATCGAGTCCTGAATGCACTCTTCGGAATATCTTCCTTTTTCACCTTCACCTGATGATATTCGGATCTCAAGTCAATATTTGAAAATACCTTCGCGCCACTCAACTGGTTGAAGAGATCATCTATTCTCGGCAGCGGATATTTTTTCTTGATTGTGAGGTTGTTCTGGGCCCTGTAATCGATGCACATCCGCACCGATTCATCCTTCTTCGGCACAAAAAGTACCGGAGCTCCCCAGGGCGACAGACTTAATCTGATGAATCCCCTGTCTTTAAATTCATTGATTTGTTTCTTTAGCTCCGCCAGCTCATTGTTGTTGATCCAGTAGACATGTTGCGATATTGGTTCTGCTCCCGACATTAGATTAATAGAAAATTTAACATCTCTATCTGGCGGCAATCTTGGTAACTCATTGGGAAATACATCTAAGAACTCAGCAATAACAGAATGTGGTAGCTCTTTCTCCTCTATTATAGCTTCACAAAGAATTCCACGATATGGCTTCTCTGTCTTTCTAGCAAACTCGAACTCCGGCTCTCGTGGAGGTCGAAACAACACACGACCTCTTCGACAGTCAATGCTAGCGAAATATTATCCAGTGGACGAGTACAACTCTAATAGCAGTTTCAATACATGATAAGGACTATAAAACAATGATAGAAAAAGTAGTACGTGATGGATAAATAAACTGACATCAAAGTATGTAAGAAATGAACATGAAAATGAATAAACAAAAAAATGGCATGTATCGGCAAGAAAATCTTTAGTCACTAAGTGTTTTGAAATACTAGTTTGATTATGTGATCGGCTTAGGATTGCACAATGGGAGCCGGCTAATCATACGTGAAGTATATGATTGGCCTTTGCACAGAAAATATATTTGCACAAGATTTAAAGATATGATCACATATAAACTAGCATCTTCTCGCCCCGACTAGCATACATGAATCACAAGAACATCAAGTATTACACAAGATCAGGGTGTAAAGCACAAGATATGCTAGTCCGTGTATCTTCGTGTCAGGAATCAAGTACAACAATACTATATGTGTTATAAAAATTATCAATGAGAAAACCATCAGAGACTGTACTCGTCTGGGGTCCAAAGTTGGTGAAACAAGTCAAGAGTGTGCGACGGGGTCTAGAAAACCTATATTATGAATAATTCACATTAACTGGTGAAGTGTAATTAAATAGGTTCAACCCACTAGGTTTCTAGGTCAAGTTTATGCTATTTCGGGTCATAAGTGAGACTAGACTTAAGTTAATCCTTATACTTAAGTTATTGTAATTTATTATAATGTAGGTAATATATATATATATATATATATATATATATATATATATATATATATATTACTTACTTAGATAAATACTTATATATACATATAGTAGATAAATAAAAGTAGATACATATATATATATAATATAGTTACATATATAGTTATACATATATAATTACATATATGGTATATATATATATATATATATATATATATATATATATAGGTGCTAGGGACTCCTATTTGGTGATCCCTACATATTCTTAATTCGAAAATTAAAGCAATGATAAGTATTACTTATTGGGGTTGGTTCCAAATGATGAACCAAGGAGTTCTTGAACACAAGAAGAGCTTCAATTCTTCTACACCAATTATTGAGCAAGGTTCAAAGTATCGGTATCGGGATCGGTATCGGACCATTCCTATGAGTATCGGGATCGGCGGTATCGGTAGTATCGGAGGTTTCGGATCGGAGTATCGGATTTTTTGGTATCGGAAAGCAAACAACTATTAGTAAATTATTAACATTTTAGAGAATATATTTTATACATTTATACATAATTTAAAGTATTTTCAGTATTGTTTCTTAGTATTTTTGATATTGAATGAAATAGTAGTCATCATTGTCGATTGATTTATATGCGATATATAAGTTTTCCTCTTTTATATGTTTTTACAACCTTACTATGCTTTTACATCCTTTCTAATTGGTCTTTTTAATTCAATTTTTTTTGCCGAATTGACTGGAAAGAGACCTCTAATGTCGGTATCGATCAGTATCGGGTATCGGTCGGTATCGGATCGGGACATGTCAAAATGTATCGGTATCGGCCGTATCGGATCGGTATCGGCCGATACTTTAAACTATGTTATTGAGCTTCCGTCCTAGTACTCCTTTAAGGTTTGGGATTGGGATTGGAATTGGAATTGGAAGGGGTTTGTAGAGGGAAGTGTTAGGATTTTGAGTTGGGAGATGAAAGACTTGTTTGGAAATGGTAGTTTAATGTTTGAAGAGGTTAGAGGAAGAATGGTGTTGGAAATTGGATGATTTGGAAGAAGAGGGTAAGGGTCCTTATATAGAATTGAGAGATGGAGGGGTCATGTGATAGGGAGGGTGAGGAAATTATGTAGAAGGTGATGAGGTGTCACCTCTTGGAAGTGTGTAGGAGGGTATGGAAATGTGTAGAGGGTTGAGTTGTCCATGGAAGGGTGTGGAAGGGGTGAGGTGTCCATGGAAGGGTGTGGAAGGTGGTGAGGTGTGAGAAGAAGGGTGTAGAGGGTGGTGAGGTGTGCGGGAAGTATGTAGAATGTGGTGATGTTATTGATGATATCATAGGGTTAGGGTGTGATGCAAGCGATGATGTAATAGGGTTAGAGGGGAATTCAAATCGGAATTGTTTTCCTATGATAACTTTGTTTTTATATGTGGAACAATCCAAATTGGATTTGACCTCTCATGTCACTTTTGTTTTGTATGATTATCCTATCAACTTTTTAATTAGAGGGTTTTAACTACTAATTATATTTAGCACTAATTAACATGCTAATTATAAAATGAAGGTTACATTAACATCCAGAGTTAAAGCCAGGAGAGAAACTTTGGAACTTGAAGGTTTCAAAGTTGAAGAGTAATGAAGAGAGTATGTGAAATATAACTCTAGTAAAACATCAAGAAGAAATAAAGGAGAAGTCAATATCGATTGCCAAGAAACATACAAGTAGGATTGTTTTCATTAGTTACGATCAATCATTCATCGCGATGTAAAGATTGAGAAGGTTGTCGTTCATAGTAGTAAAGATGGATTTTTGAAGTGGAGTGCTTCCGGAATACTTTGATTGTAGGATATCCTTCAAATAAGAAAGTGAGTTATGTAACACAAAAATAAGGCAAACCGTGCTTTACTGGTCTTAATTTTAGGCAGTTAAGGAGCACCATGTCAAAAATAAATAAAAAACATCCTAGTTGAGATGAGAATTTGAAATGAAAGCAACATAAACAAATAGATGCACTAGCCAGGAGTGATAGATTATTAGATAACTCCTAAAGCTAGAGTAAGACATTAGAGAACTTTGATTGGGGCGGTTAAAAAGGATATTTCTTTTGAAAAGGTGAATAGGGGAAATGGCCCTTAATACAGTTGAATGGAAGATAATAATTCATGTAGTCGATCCCAAAAGTTTGGATAAAGGCCTTGGTAGTTGGTATTCTTGTTGTTGTACAAAATATATTATCAGTATACGTCTATAAAATAACACATAAAGTTCAAACAAAAACACTGAATGCATTAATTATTAAATCTATGCATACATATATATATGTAGTTATATATATCATGTTGTATAATATAGTCAGGTATGTGGACCAACTCCTTCAATGTAAAAACTAGAAATGCCACCAGATTCTTACATTATAAGAAATACATAATATTTCTTCATATTAACCTTGGATTATATTTTTAAAAAATAATCCAGCACCTCATTAAGGATATGGAATACGTTCAAACTGATAAACAAATGAAGTGCATTCATTGGCTTATCATATGCATCGTATCTTGCACCTGCCTTATATCTCAAGATTTTGTTGACATGATATACGCATAAATTTTGTAAAAAGAAGTGTATCATGATGAGTACTCTGTATTTGTATCATAAGATACTAACAAGTAACAACTATGAACAAGTACGAAGCAAAATTCTTGCATGTTCCAGTGAAAACAGTAATTTCATAGATACTGCTCTATAATAATCATAAGCATTTGTTGTGTCGATATAATTCCCATTGTAATTTAATGTTCAATTCAAGTAAAAAATAATTACGGTGCACATGAAGGTATTATCTAGACAATAAATGAACTGCATAATTTTTTTGCAACCTGGAGATTCTTGAGTGGAAAGGTTTAGATCTGCATGAGAAGGCACTAAGACTGAGGGAGACGTGAATAAATCTTGACGCGAATCTTGTGTTTTTACGAATCCTTCCAACAAGAAGCCAATAGAGTGTGGTCTTATTTCTATAACTTCCCCTTGTATGTGGATGTTCATTGTTGACCTTTCAGTAACAAGTACTCTGAGTTCCTGCATTGACATTTTCTCAAATTTTTGTGGGTATAATAGCTTTGCAATGATTATAGAACTTTCCTGCAAAACATATATGGAAACTGTAAGAATTCTTAGAATTAGACGGCAGTCATTTCTACATAAAGAACTTGCGAGGTAAACCAAGTCAATACACATTGAATATATTTCTCTCAGCAGTTTAGGAAGAAAGATTTTCTGAGGAATAAAAAAGAAAAAAAAAATCCTGCATTCTTTTTTTAAGCAATGAGATATAATAACTAGCTCACGGTGACAGAATGCTGAAGTTATGAAATTTTATGAGCTATGAGAAATTGTCTTACACAAATAACTTTGAAACCTCCGGTTATAAATTTTTCCAAGTCAAATGTGATATAACCTATAGAAGGTAGTGCTAGATTAAGAATATTGGTTGTAAGTTTTCAATTCACTCAGTTACACCCTCATTTCTAGGATGTTTTTTGGAGATATATGTCGCATAAAAAACTTGCAAAATTACACTTGTTCTTTATCTCCCCCTAATGATACCGAATAATTTTGATTCAAATTTCATGATACCCAATTTTATACACGCATCGTATATAGACATTTATGATAAAACTGAAATGGCAAAGATGACCAAAGCAAATCAATTTATAAAGAAGAAATGTGTAAAGCCTTTTCTTTTTGTCAAAGTTGAACCATAAAATTATTGGATCAGTTGACAACTCTTGAAAGTTTCTAAATAGTAAGTCTGGTGAGGAGTCGCATGCAACTCGCTGGTGCAGTGTGTCTATATAATAACCCCAGGATAAAAGGTTGAACCCTCAGATGCCCAGACAGCGACCTCAATGAAATTACAAAGAGTTGTTTCTAGGTGTAAAAAGTCGCATGCCCAAATATCTGACGAGGGGCCGGGAAGGTAATAAACAACATTTTTTTAGAGTGAGGTCTGTTGACAATCTTTAAAAACAATAAAATCATGGATGGGCCAAAATCTCAGCATATGTACAATAAGAAAGTCGATATTCGTCATGCATGTTCCTCCAGCAACCGCTACCGGGTGCTGTCTGGAATAACCAAAGCACTTTTTAGGTCAAAGCAAGCTACCTTATCCATGTATCTTCCAGTATATGTTGAACTATTTTTGGATCTACATTCTAAAACATTGTTAATAGCTATCTTGGCTAGGAAAAAGTACCAAACAGAGGGTCGATGTCAGGTTGACATCCGATCATAAAAACTTGTCAATTATTGATGGACCCAATCTGATGGGAGAAGGCTCGGATCATGCTTGTGGCTGTGATGTATTAAAATGGCATATGACAAAAGGACTGAAAGTGAGAACAATTCATCTTACACAGTCAAGTTTAATGCAATTACAAATTGAAAACTGGTGATGTAGTTTTCCTATTGCATTAGGAAGGGTGATGTTGAATTTATTCAGTTGATAAAAAACACTACTAAGTGAGGATTGGAAATGAAAGAGTACAGGCTTAAAAATAGGAAAAAAGAATACTGGCATTAAAGATACATACTAAGTACAACAACAAAAAAGAGTACCTGCCACAGAAAATCTTCAATGGCAGGATATTTCACAAGTAAAGATTTTATCTTTTCAGTTTCCACGAACAAGCAGTGCACCACGGTGTCTGTAATCATATCACAGATATACGGTTTTCCAACAAGTACTTCATAGAGGCCCAAAGTACTTCCATGTGAGAAAATTGGATGCAATGAATGCCTGCTGCTTAGGCTCTTACTTGCCCACTGCAGAAAAGATATTATTTAGATTATACATACAGTAAATTCAAGAGAACAACATCATAAATAAAATGGTAGTGTAAAGTAACCTTAACAACTCCAATTGAAATAAGCCAAATCCCGTTTGACTTGGATCCCTCTTTGTACAAGGTCAAACCGCGCATTTTCAGTGTTTCCTTTGTGGAGACTTCAAAGGGCTCACGAACTGCAGATGCCAGAGCTCCCAGTAACGGATGGGTTCTTAACAAATCACTTACTTTTGGCATTTTCACCAAAGGTGGGTTCCTTAAAAGCTTTTTCAAGTCAGTCTGCCATGAGGATTTGAGCATTGTATGTTTCAGCATAAGGAGGAAACAGAAACTGATTGGAGTAAGCATTCAATTATGAACTTAATATCTATCAGTCACTCCACCTACCTGCACTGCATCATCAAGATGAATCATCTCCTTTTCTTCTAGTAGTCCAATCTTCTGAAGATTTTGCACATAATCACTAAGATGTTTCAATATTGAATGTGTCACTTGTCTTGTCTTTACAACATGAAGTACCTAGAATGTGCCAAGTACGAGTGTGACAATCTCTATAAATCTTCTGTAAAGAGAAAAGGAAGGAATAGTCTGGATTTTATAATCAACTATCACAAACCAAATGAGAATTCTCTATTAATAGAGAATCAATTACAAAAAGGTAGAAGAATCTGTATGAAGACAATTAACTATTCATATTATCGCACACATCAACATCTTACCAACCTGAGGGAATGTAACACGAACATCTTCTAGAAACTTTACAGCTTCCTCCCCTTCTTCCCGGCTTTCATTGATAACAGTAGAAGCAATTTCACTGTCACCTAGAAAATAAAAGTAATAAACATATATGTTTTTTTTTCTCCATATGCTCACATACAATGGAAAGATAACCTATTCTCTTCTTCTGATAATACGGTCTACAGTTGTATACCATACACATTTCACATTTTTTGGTATTATACTAGAGAAACTGCTAATTTTCCAATCCAAATGGTGGATGACTTTGAAATAATAAGCAGTATAAACTCGCCAAGAATTACATGAACTAAATCATTAAAAAGTCATCAATGAAATGTCTTGAACTTTAACCTAGTCTCATGGATAACTTTTGATCTACTCCATAAATAGTGTGGCACATAAAGGGAGAAAGAAAATGCCACTGTATCTTCATAAAAATATATCATCCTCATTGTTTATTGACCTATTATCTGCTAACACAAGAACTAGCATAATTTTATGAACATGGTACCAAAGAAGAAGAACAATCACAAGGACACAAGATTTACGTAGTTCAGAGATTTTCTTCTACGTCCACGGGATCACACCAAGTTATTTTCTTATTCGAGAGAGTTACAATTACACAAGAGATGAAGTCCTATTTATAACTAGAGATTAGGGTGACCACCGACTTCAATATATTTACGGAACAACCATACTAATGTATTTACCGAACTACCCCTGTACGGACATACATACGGATTAGGACAGGGTCTACAATAGGGAATCTGATCAAAGCTCCATTATCTCTAACACACCATACATTGTTTAACATAAAAGGAAGAAGAGTTCTTGGAAGAAAACAAAATGGAATTTCACCTATAAAGTCATGAAGTTGCCTCCTCGCTGTTCTGTGAGCACGGAGAAAAGCAGCACATATATAACATGCTGACTCCAACCTTTCCACAGTAAAATAGGTGACAAGCCTCCGAGGGAGCCTTCTCATCTGAAGAAATCTATAATAACCCGGAAAATGGACGTTCGACTTTAAACCCCTCCAATCACATAAAGGCTCAGTAGATACCACATCCATAGCCTCGTCAATCGACCGCATTAAAAGACTTGCAGTATTTTGGGTTATCCTACCCTCTTCAAGCATTCCCCAATAGGCAGCCTGCACGCCTGAACTAACAAAAGATTTAAGTCAATTGTAGCAACATATGTTTTAGTACTAGGAGAATATCTAAACTTCATGTGTTAAGAAAATTTTATAATCCCTATATGGTACCAACTGATGCAGTTTAAGTGAAACTCTAAGTAATCTAAACAGACTGTGAGTCCCAAAAGGGTGCAGTTCCACGATTGCAGCTGATTATTCCCTTCACATGGAGAAAGTCTCATCAAATGCTGCCAATTTCATGTGTTGAAGATATACTTCTGTAGTTTGTAAAGAAAACATTATGGTTGCAAATGAGCAATGCAGACACTTTTAGTGACTACCTAAGCATTCTAAAGTAAATAATACTCCTCTGCTCCAGTTTACTCGCTTTAACGGGTTTTCTTTGTTCCATATTAATTGTTAGTTTATAAGATAAAGGAGAATAATTAACGATCTTGTGCACTAGTCTAGAACAGCTAGTAAAGTGGAACAGAGTAATAAATTACAAATCCCTAAGCTTTTTGTCAAAAGATACTGGCTATATAATTTTCTTGTAGAGAACACATTATCATTCAATGATATGATAATAAAAGATTAGTTTTCAGAAGAAGTGGCCATTTGAATGATGTATTTCAAACATCAAAGATGGTGGTAAAAACAAAATTTACAGGCACTAATGAGAAAATTACATGGTGGCACACATGAACCTTCTTAAGCAGTAGAGGAAGATTATAAAACGATCAATAAAGTACCAGAAAATTTCATAGAGAGGGGAGAAGTTTGGGGAATTTACGTAGAAGAGGAAAACTTTGATGGAATTGTGGATGAAGGGACAAAACGCCAATTGAGTTGGCATTTTCAACCCAAAAGAAGGGACACTAACTCAGTTGGTGTTCGCCCCATCTTTTAGGCTCAAAACGCCAACTGAGTAGGCGTCATGTCTTTTGGGTTGAAAAATTACCTGTCCACCAATTAAATTTAGAAAAATTACATTTCCACCAAATATCAAGTTAGATATGTGGTTCTCACATTCCTGGATAATGGTGTCAGTAGTGGGTCCACCTGGAATACGTCTACATCTATAAAAAGTCCATTGTTAGGATTGCTAGATATTTTATAGTTACGTGTAGGGTTAGGATTATGGGTTAGGCTTGTGGGTTAGGATTAGAGTTAGAGGTTTCTAGGTTAGGGTTAGGGTTAGGGTTATGGTTGTGGTTTCTTGGTTAGGTTTTAGGGTTAGGGTTCGAGTTTTAGGGTTAGGGTATGGGTTAGGGTTATGGAAATTAAACAAGTAGTATTATTTTAATAAAGCAAATAAATTAATAAAACAACTAAATATAAACCCTAACCAGTTCTTCCTCCTTGCTTCTTCTTCTTGCTGCTTCCACCTCCCCATAGTCTTCTGCTTTCTCTTTTGTGTTCCTTCCTCACCCAAAATGTTGATATTTATAGCAGCAAAACCTCCCTCCTCATCCAAATCCAACCCCCTTCAATCCAAATCTCCTGTACCCGGCCAATCAAATCTCTCCCCCGCGATCCAAACCAAACATGAACAACCGATAGAATTTTTTCTTTAATACTCGACTGGCGTCAGCTCAGTTGGCGTTTGGAGCCCACAAGATAGGGCGCCAATTGAGTTGACACCGTCTTTGGGGTTGAAAACGCCACTCGGTTGCGTTTTCATCCGCAATTCCATCAAAGTATCTCTTCTACACAAATTTCCCAAACTTCTCCTCTCTCTATGAAAATTTCTAATTAATTACCAATTAAAAAACAAACAAGCTTTCACTCAAATGGTACTAGATAGAGAATTTCGTTTAGCCACTATCTAACAACAAATATAAATATTTCTTCATTCAAAGTAAACTTACCATTCAATAGACGAACCCGTATGTCTTTCAGATTTGTAGCCTTCAGATGATGTTCACTTTCAGAAACCATGTGAGGGTGTACTTGTCCTTCATCCAAATCATTCAAGCAGGTGATATACCTTTGCACTGTGGGCCAGTCTGTAGGCCCCAATTCTTCATCATCCCCAAGATCACCAAAAGCCTCCAGTGCCTTGTTTAACATTTCATACTTTGTATAGTTCAAAATACGAACCTGAAACCTCAAAAGGATGAAATACAATGAAAATTTGAATATCGGTTCATGGAAAATACAGTTATATCAAGATAGCATCTCAAAAGGCAAAAGGTTAAAACATTTTGTTGCAAGCATGCCCATCTTGACGGTGAATGGAAAGATTACACATAAATTAAAATGTACGCTATAAAGCATGGCAAACATTTATTCCAATTTTCTCAGGACCAGCTATGAATTAAGTGGATGAAAACATACATGCCTAATAATTTAAAATCTAATAATTCAGCGGACACTGAATGCAACTAGTAAACTTTCACAAAATATGAGGTTTCAGCCTAATTGTGTTTGGACGTCTGCATAGTGACCAACGGAAGCTGCGAGAAAACTCTTACTATACCTTCAGTAGAACTGATGAATATTGTGGCCTGACAGAGATTCAAGCTCAAATCCTGTAATTACAGATTAGATAAGCAACCTAGGAAGCATGAACAGTCCAAATATATGGGCCTTGTCGTGTCGGATGCATACCAGACACGAATTACAGTACCCAGACTTCAAAATATCCTAGGACCACCAAAATAGGTGTTGTGTCCGTTTAACCACGTCTGTACCATGTTGTATCATTGTCCGTTTAACACAGCGAGCAGCCTAACAAAACAAGAATCTGCTTCATTTTAAACCATTAAGGCTTCTTTTACATGAATTTACACCATTGAGGCTTCTTTTACGTCTGTCTGTGTGGATATATGCCATCTAGTACATGTAACAAAATTATCTACTTGCCGCGTGGCGTCCTCATAACAAACCTTCTCCAATCATAATGGAGCTAAGGAACACGAGAAAGTTTGAAAGACTTGACAAAAAGTTTCTAAATAGTTGTCAACCCGAAGTCAACCTTATACGATGGTGACAATTACTATCCAAGATAGATATGAGCTAGGAAATGCAGACGCTCCAAAAAATGGATGCTATGCCTGTATCCCGTTGTGTCGGACACGTATTGGACACGATATACACACTCCAAAATACACCAGTACAGCCAAAATATATGCAGCGTCTGTATCGTCTTGTATGTAATGTGTCGTGTTGTATATGCGTCCGTGCAACATAGGTTGTGGGAAAGAGGGGGCCTTGCCACAATACCTAGAACTCCAATTGGTGAGTGGTAAAACTGCTTGGATAGTTAAAATACTTTAATAAAGGACCTTGAAATAAAATACTGTGGTCACAGTTCATTTGAACTGTAGAATAGTTATTGAATAGAAAAATTAATCCATCATTTTCCCAGTATGACTATTATAGAAGTAACTGCAAAGTAATTTCAAATAAGCAGCGACCAATAGAATAGATTGTGTTCAATTGTTTGTGACAGAAATTTTCTGAGAGAGAACCCAACAAGATTTTTAAAAAAATGTGAATCTGTAAAGAAGGATATGATTTTTGTTACTGTTACATAGGAAACGACCCTTAAAAGAGCTGATGGACGAGAAGGATACAAATAGCTGACCCCAAATATTTGGGATAAAGGCTTTGTTGTTGTATCAAGTTTAACATAATTCCTGCATGTTGAAACATTATAAAGGCCAAAAATATAGTAGGGACCTAACCTTCGTCTCTGAAAGCCTGTCCATTCCCAATAGACGTAAGAAGAATTGAGTTGTTGACCCATTTATAATGAGCGTCAAGAATACAATCCCACCAGTAAAGAAAACAAACTGTAGAGAACGTACACCATCAGATGTCTGAGGCATCAAATAAGTATTTCATCACAACTTATAGCCACAGATACATACCAAGGTTCCTACTTCGGGCTTAAGCTGAAATTCTTCCATGTTGGCACTGGCACGCTACAGAGGAAAAAATAATCAACTAAAACAGAGGACAATGAAGGAAAATTTGAAACACAATTCATGTATGTTAGGAATGTCATCATATTATTTGGTAACTATGATGCTATATAGAAAAATGCAAAGATCAAAAGGTGGGTATATGACTGTCTGAAAACTTAACGCTGAAAAGTGAAAACAATACGCGAAAACAATACGCGAGCAATTAGTCAACACTGTCCAGAGACTTGGCACCAACTGAGAACGGGTAACTGATAGACATGCATTATTAAGATTTTTAGATTTTGCAGGTTCTTTCCTCATCCCTTGCAACTTAAAGTTGCAATCAACGGATGTTCCTAATTTAACAGAAATGGACCTGGACAGCTGGGGAGAAGGTTTACGAGTGGTCTACACAGGAAATGTATATTCTTTTTCCAATGGCACTTACTTATCTATAGAACCACTAGGTCGATGCTTGAGGAGGTATATCAGTGATAGCCAACAATCTTCTTTCCTCTTGAAACGGAAATCAGTTTCCATGTCATGTTGCCTTGGCGCTGAAACTACTTATCCATGGAGTAGTATCCAGCCTTGATATTGTGTGGATTAGAATAAAAGATAATGCATGCCGAACAGGGTGCAACAGAGACAAAATGGTGGCTGTTGTACAAGTAAAGACCTCGCAGGGACAGTAAGTTCAAGAAACCAACTTTGATTTTTATGATTTATGTATGCAGAGAATGAGGATGCTTGAAAGGTGATAATTTGGTAGTTGAGAACTTGAGATGAGGATTATAATGTACATCTTTTGAATTTTGTAAGCAATTGAAAATGATACACTTGATAGACCTGGCATATATCTCCCTTTTGGCAACTAGACCTGGAATTAATTGAAGGAACAAGAAGTTCTCTATTGGGGAGTCAGCCGATCAAATATCCATCCATAAGAATCCGAGCAAGAACACTCATCAACCATTAACGATAGGGATATAAACAAATTATACAAACAAGCTTTCAAGGTGCCAATCCCACAAGATTATGGATGTGAAGCCAGCACTTTGTTAGATAAGAAGCAACATATTTGACTACTGAATACAGAAGCATTTCATAAGTCATCTGATACATCTGAATAAATTTTCTAAGTAAGATCCTTAGTAATGACCAATTGAACACTGTAATGCAAATAAAAATTAGCTTTCATTTCAATAAAAATAAGATGGAGAGCCAAAAATTTCAGTTTCTCATTATACTCCACTATCTGGAGCTCAATTCTCAAACCGCCATATAAGAAAATACGACCCACCAACTGATAGAATGGAGCATCATTTCTAGGAGAGAGTACAAAATGGTTCTTTCCTAACTCCTAATTACAAAGTGGAGCTTAAATCAATGCATGAACAAACGTAACGTCATTTAAGAGGACCTGAACAACAATGTGACTTCAGGCATAAGATAAGGGTAAATTTCACCCTATAATATTGTCAAACCTTCAATGAAGATTAATTTAAAAGGAACATGCAAGCTGCGAAAGGCTAGGTAACTAAAAGTGAGAAATGAAGATGTTGCTGCAACAATAGTAAACTACAGAATGAAGGAATGATAAAAGAAAATTGAGGATAAAAGAGAAAAAACAATAATTAAGAAAAATTACATTAACTGATAGTGAGAGAGACAAAGCGACAGCTCCTCTCAGTCCTGACCACACAAGGATAATAGCTTCTTTCCATTCTAAACCATACCCAAAGTATCGCAAGAAGGGATATAATGAGCCGACAACTATTATTCGGGAAAGCTGGACAAACACATATAGAAGGATGAGATAGCCCCATGAAGTTCCTGAAAAAGAAATATGTTCAAAGAATAAAGAGAGTAATCTCAGAGTATATTCATAACTACACATTGTCAAGATGAACAACCAAAAAGTGCCAGCTATTAAACAAGTACATCAATATAGACAAAGCATAAGCTAAATGAAGATACCATGTCTTTCAAAGTGGCTAGCATTGTCAAGTACTCCTTCAGCGATGACCACACCACTGTAAATGGGAAAAGAATAGATGAGTAAGAGCATGTAATTGATTGTGAATCTGAAAGTGTGTGAGTGGTGGTGGTGATGGTCACGCCCCGATCTCCCGCAGGCTAATCGGCCGTCCCCGCTAGGAACGAATCACCGTTCCAGCGCTCACGCGGGAGGATCGCTTGACTCATCTGGGCGTGATGCCGCACGAGCGTAAGCCGCGCCCGTGCAAGGCCATGGTTCATGCTGACGGTAAGAGGTCTAAGCCACAGAGTCGCACAGATTGTCCGAGTGCAGCGGAATTATAAACGCATAGGCGATTGGTAACAAGTTCACATAGTCGTCAATAGCGGAAGCATTGAATAACACAAGTATTGAAGTGAGGCAAACTCTTTATTGATATTGAACAAGTGTTACAGGCGGCGTATAGCCGAGATTACAAGTCGCTCAAGCCTCTCTCTCTGAAACAGTAAAAACGTGCCAAGTGGCTACATTTATGGAATGATGTATAGGCGATGTTCCAACATTATGTCTTGTATATGTGCTTCAGTTCTGGACGCAACGCTCCAAGGCTCCAGAGTTGAACTCCAAGCCTTAGCACGCACGAAGGAGAAATCCGTACCGAACGAGGTTCTCCCGCACCCTGCAAGCAATCTGGTGGGCTATCAGTACATGAATGCACTGGTGGGGAGGCTACTCGCCCGCTCGACAAATCCAAAAACGTTCAATAGGTTCCGTTCACCAACTATTTAGTTGTCTTTATAGTCTTGCCTTAGGATCAGTTTCATGGCAATTTGAATAGCCTATTTCGTGTGGCAGTGCGCCTGTGCGATATACGAGGAAACACGGCGAGACTTACCAACTTACCATTTATTCTTCCCTGTCCAAGGCAAACCAAGTTAATTCAAACACAAGCATGTATATTGAAATCCAGGGACAATAGCATATGTAAACACTATGTTGTGAACGATATTATATTACGGGTGCACGAGTTACACAATTTATCAGTGTGTTGCAGAAGAGATTGAAGTGTTCTATATGTACAAGTGTTTATACTCATGCTCATTCAGGCGTTTCAGGTATTCTCGATGCGATGCAATGACTCGCACGCGGATAGACGTTAAGCGAGGATGACTTATCTATATGAACATAAGGTCACTGGCATGACGCAATAGTGGACGGTTCTAGTCTCGGGATGGAATGACGTGCAACGCATAGACAGGACGTCACAGGCCATCCCGTCCGAAGCAGACGACTATCAGGAGTTCCGTCCGGATCGGATCGGTGCCAGTGCCTCAGCAACCGTCCGCGAAACTAAAAACCTTGTTTCCAAGTTGTCCTGTGACCATGCAAGTCTCAATCTTCTGGGTCTCTGGTCAGATACAAGAACAAGTTCAAGGCATGATACATATCAGGCACATGTTTCAGGCAGGAACATATCAGGTACATGTTTGAGACATGATATGTATATCAGGTACATGTTCGAGGCAAGATTGTTCACAATATGTATCGACTCCATGAGCCATTTAATTCAGTACAGGACGGTATTGCTCCACGAGCTGTGATTCTTGGATCATTGATATGGTGCATGTCGCCTGGTTCGGGAACTGCCTTGGCGACCTAACGGTCCCTGATACTTTCTGGTTCATACTTGCACGAAACGACTATTAGATAGTCTTCCGAGGAGAACTTAGATGAATGCATGATATGCACATTGTTAGATGGTCGAGACAGTTTATGCGATAAGCATTGAAACGAGGCAACAAATACAAGTTAACATATAAGCAGGCAAGCATGCATTTCACAAGAAAACTTAAGCATTCACGTTGGATCGGGCCCGAAGGTAAGCCGAGGAGTGAAACCGTAAAGGGACTTACCGAGCGACATAATCTAGGGTCGTGCAGTGTAAACAAGTGAACAGTGCACTACGAAGAGTATACTTGTATCATTCTACTTGAGGCATAGCGGAGTCAAGTTGCACAAGGCAAAGGTAGCATACAAGGGTCTGATTTATAAGCAATGTTTCATTTCCATGTTCTAGCACAAGCAATACAAGTTGGGATTATTCCCTTAGCAATGTGCGTTGTATTCTTATTAGCATGCATGGGGTGATTCACCTAGTGACTAGCATGAAACATCCGTATTTTAAGTGTGCTGGCTAAGCAAAGACAAGTTCACCGTAGTCACCCATCTTAGGGATGATTCACCTCGGTCGGGTGATACTTCGAGCGAGCCTCTGAAAGCCTAAGCCGGTGCTCCTGAAGGGACAAGTTTGGAAATCCTTTTACCTCAAACGAGTGTTCTCGCTGAGCAAAGCGGGTCGGGTCGTTGCACTTTTGCCGTTTGAATCGGCAGTCCGCTTGAACGGAACGGGTCGTTACAGCGGTGGGGGATGGGGTGTATGTGTGTGTGGGTGGGGGGGGGGGGGGGGGGGGAGGGTGATAGGGAGACACTAAAATGAGTGGCATCCAAGAAGAATAAAGCATGCAAATGTACCTGAACAGAATCTCACATGAGTATTTTGTAAACCTATATTTATGGTTTTCTCCTATGTGGGTTGCATCAAACTTCAATATTTAATAGTTGATACTAATTTCATATGCAATTTCATATACCTGACCCAAGCCATTGAGAAACAGGCATCACAAGATGATTTGCAAAAAATGATAATAGAATAAAAAGGATATGCAACTACATTTCCGTAATCGCCCTTTTTCTTACTGGATCCTCCTAAAAAGTAATGGACACTGATACTAGATCGTACATACTCTAGTTTGGTTACATATTGGTTCTTTTGTGTGATGGTATGGCTTGTTGCTTGCATCCTGGAGGATGATGGTTTGGGTAACAGAAACAGCCTCTCCATATATATGGGGTAAGAGTGTGTATATCTTAACCCTCTCCATACCCTACATAAGCAGGAGCCTTGTGCCACTGTGATGCCCCTTTTTATATTGGTTCTTTTGCTTTCTTATCTTCTCCTAAAGAGAATGCGGCATATACTCTTTTAAGTAGGGAAGATATTCAGATGACATAAAGATTATGAATAGCAAGGAGATCAACTAATAATATGCAGTCAATGGCTTTAACTTCCACTATAAGTAGAAATCTTATAACAGTCTTTAGCAGCATCAAATAAGGTATAAATCATGGAATACCATAATGCCCTGACCATATACCCCAACCCTAAAAAACGATTATTTATTTTAAAACTTAATTAGAAATCAAAGTAAATCATTATCATCTTCCCTATTAAACTAAACTTGAGTCCCCTCCCCTACCCCCATCCACCTGCAGATTACCTCCACCTTAGGCCCTTCCCCTGCCCTCACCCCACCTGCTGCCGCTCACACCCCTCCCCCCTCTTCCCTCCCAAACCTGCCGCTGGTGCCCTTCTCATCATTCCAATCGGTTGTGCTTCTGCTCTCCTCTATGTGGAGACAAGTGGAGAAGAGATTGGTGTTCTCTTGCATTTGAAGTATATTCGACATTGGGATAGTGCAGATCAAGGATACATAACACCTGGTGGTTTGTATTTCATATTGTATGTGTGAGTTGTTGTGGGGATGCTTGTATTGTTGGTTTGTATGTTACATCTGGTTGCGTGTCAACCACCAGAGGGAAGGGGCTCACAACCGGGGGAGAGGGAGGGAGGGAGAGAGAGAGGAGGGGTGTTGGACTAAGGGGAGCAGCAACATCATTGATGGCATGGTTGATAGGATGATGATGGTGGCATTTTTTCTATGTTAATTTTTATTTGCATAGTTTCATTCAAATAATTTCTAAATTGTTTAAGGACAAAGACGTCACAAATGGTCAAGTGTTTTGCACCTAAAGTGAGATAAGAGGCTAATCGAGTGAGTGACTTGCCAAGACTTGGAAAGTTCAGGATATTAACTTCCCAAAGAAAAATAGTTCAGGATATTGAAGTAACAGAAGTTGATAGTTCAGGGTCAAGTGCAAACGAGTCAAAAAAAAAAAAAAAACTCAACAAATCGTGCCAAACCTAATAACAACAAAAATAAAGCAATAAATTGCATATGAAATTCAGATGGTTTAGCTCATACCTTAAGATGAAAATCAGAGTATTTGCAATGTACGCAACCATTTCCCTTAAATCATTAAGCAAGAACAAAGAGATTCGTATTAGTATGTTTAAGCAATAGTCCAAAATTAGAATCTTTCGCAACATGCAGTTTAGCATCTATAGCACCCTAAATCAATATCAGGAGGCTAAAAAAAATGCTATTTCAATTACTCCATAAAAATAAGAACTCGTGTTATACAAGAAAGTATAGATACAAGAATACCAAAAGTGATGCAAACTTTGTTGTCCATCACCCTTGAAAGCAGTTTTAGCTACTGCAGCATAGAACCTGCATATGCAACCAAAAAGAATATTATAATTTTATGGATTTAGTAATAGCACAAATTAACAAGACAAAAAAACAACTCACATTCCTAATGTCATCACAGTCAAGACACCTGAAACTTCTGCCACATCTTGAGCCTGGTAGTTAGATCCAATTATTTGAAGTGTCAAAGATGAGATGATGAATAACAAAATGGATAACTTTGAAACAATTAAATGGTGGAGATAAAAGACACAGAATTGGCATCTTCAGTCTATAAATAGAATAGACCGCATGATCAAGGAATTGGAAAAAAGAAGAACAATATATCTTATATCCTCTTTTAGTGTCATGCTCAATCATTTACTTATGTGTCTAAGTTGGAAAGTTATCATAGTATGTATCTAACAAGGACAGGGTAAATTGCAGGATTCCCCCTCAACATATTCATAGTAAGTATGTATAGAGAACATAGGATACAATTTTCAAGATATCCCATCAATATCTGCATGGAAAATAGTAATACATTTCTTTGTGATGGAGGACAATACGTAGGTTCGTGAGATCAAATTTGATTGAGTTGAGTTCGGTTTATCTATCGGGTTATTGGTGATCCATATGAAAAAGCAAAAGAAGATTATGAAGTGGAATTTTTAGGTGGAATCTCTTCTTAAATTAGGAGGCAAGTTTTCATTTATTTTGGATGGCTTACAATGGCCCTCAAGGGTACTATTTATAGCCTCCAAGAGTCACTACAAGATAGCAACAGATAGCAACATAACATAAAAACAACCAAATCTTCCTAGGATTCGATTGGCTCTAAAATCGACTATGTTGCAACCACCGAATCTCAGCATGATCTTCGATGATATACTGGAACAAATATATCTTAACACTTTTAATCTACCATGATTGGGATTTTACAACAGTGAAGTTTGGAGATGGAGAAGAGAAGGAAAAAAAGTAGGAAAAGAGAGAATATAAGAAAGGTGATTGCAAGAGCCTTAAACCCTAGATTGCATCTCATATCTATTTATATTGATATGCAATACACCCACAATTACTATTATACCCCCATATGATAAATAACAAAATAAAATAACTCTAACACCCTCCCTCAAGCAGGAGCAAATAGATCAGACATGTCCAGCTTGCTACATAAATCAGAAAATGGACCACGAACAAGTGGTTTGGTGAGGATATCACATAATTGATCCTCTGACCGAACATAAGGAGTGACAATATATTTCTTCAGCAACAAATCACGAACAAAATGACAATCCACCTCGATATGCTTCGTGTGCTCATGAAACACCGGATTACTTGCGATAAACATTGCGATCGGTTATCACAATACATCTCCATCGGAATAGGAATCATAATCCCCATTTCATGAAGAAGAGACTACACCAACATCATCTCAGAAGCTGTATGAGCCATCGCACGGTACTCGGCCTCTGCACTAGAATGAGCCATAACATTCTACTTCTTACTACGCCACGTGACAAAATTACCACCCACAAACGTACAATAGCCAGAAGTAGACCTCCTATCACTGCGACTGCCTGCCCAATCAACATCACTGAACCTAGTCACCGTAAGCAACTGGAAAGGTTTGTACAACAAACCCTTTTCAGGTGCACCCTTCAAGTATCGAAGAATGCGAGAGATAGCCTCCTAATGTGGTTGCCGAGGGGCATGCATAAACTGACTAACTACTCCAGCTGCATATGTGATGTTTGGTCGAGTAACAGTAAGATATATAAGTTTGCCAACCAAACGTCTATAATATCCAACATCCTCAAATAACTCTCCAATGTCAGCATCAAGCTTGTCATGATAATCCATATGAGTCTCAACTGGCCGACACTCCAATATGCTAGTCTCGGAGAGCAAAGTCTAGAACATACTTGCGTTGTGACAGATACACACCCTTCTTAGATCGAGCAACCTCGACTCCAAAAAAATATCGAAGAAGACCCAAATCCTTAGTATGAAACTGACGACTAAGGTAGGCCTTCAAGTCCACAATCCCAGCATGATCACTCCCAGATTTAATGATATCAACATAAACAATCAACACGATAATACCTGCTGAGGAAGAATGGCAAAATACTGAATGATCTGATGTGGTGCGTCGAAAGCCATACTGAATGAGAACTGAACTTGTCAAACCAAGCACGAGGTAACTGTTTCAGTCCATATAATGTTTTCTTCAATCGACATACGAGTTTTTCATTTCCTGCTACAACATATCCTGGTGGTTGATCCATATAAACCTCCTCTTGTAAGTCACCATGCAAGAAAGCATTCTTTATGTCCAGCTGATATATAGATCATTGGTGATTAACCGCCACAGAAATAAGAATTCGAACTGAATTCAGCCGAGCCACTGGAGAGAAAGTCTCCATATAATCCACACCATATGTCTGAGTATATCCTTTGGCAACCAACCGTGCCTTGAGACGCTCAACAGAACCATCGGGGTGATACTTAACAGTGTACACCCATCTACAACCTACTGTCTGCTTTCCAACAGGAAGTGATGTAAGCTTCCAAGTCTGATTTTGATGTAAAGCATACATCTCATCCATTGCACTTTTCCAACCAGAAGATGACATAGCCTACTTTTAAGTTTTGGAAATGGAAATAGAAGACAATGAAACAGCAAATGCATGAAAAGATGATAAAGCACGGTGTAATAAAACATAGTTAGAAATGGGATGCTTATTCTTTGTGGTACAAATGTGTTTTCTTTTTCTGAGAGCAATAGGAAGATCATCTTGATCTGTGGTGATGGGTGCAAAAACCTCAGGCACGAAAGATGATTGGTTGAGGGCTGAATTCTGCAGAACCACTGGTTTGTCCTTGGATCTCTGATAAACCTGTAAATGGGGAATAAGACATAAATTGATTCAGGAATGACCGAAAGTGGTATGGAAGATATCAAATCTGTTGTAAAAGGAATACAACGGTCTCCTGAAGGAAAGAAATGGGTAGACTCAAAGAATGTAACATCCGCACTGACATAATATTTGCGTGACTGTGGACTGTAACAACGATAACCTTTTTGAGTACGGGGATAACCAAGAAAGACACACTTCAGAGATCTATGAGCCAACTTATCTCGATTAGGTTCCAAGTTGTGAATAAAAGCGACACACCAAAACACTCGAGGAGCTAAGAAAAAAGGTGTGACATATGTATGTAATATGGTAAATGGAACTTTGTTATTTAATACAGATGATGGCATGCGATTAATTAGATAACATGCAATAAGAACGACATCTGCCCAATACTGTTTAGGGACATGCATATTGAATATGAGAGTTCGAGCCACATCTAAAATGTTTCGATATTTGCGTTCGGCTATACCATTTTGTTGAGAGGTGTAGACACAACTGGTTTGATGGATCATACCACGATCAACACAAAAATTGTTCACAAAAGATTTGAGTATACTCCAAAGCATTATCAAAACGCAGAATTTTGATACGTTTATCAAACTGAATATAGACTTCATTATAAAAGACAGATAACACATTTGGAAACTCGGATCTTTCTTTCATTAAATAACACCAAGTTTGAAATAACACCAAGTCATTCTAGAAAAATCATCAATAAAAATAACAAAATACTGAAATCCTTTCAGACTTTTGACTCTAGACGGACCCCAAATATCAGAATGAACAAGATCAAAAGACTCTAATTGACGACTCTCACTACGATGAGGAAAGGAACTACGGTGATGCTTGCCTAACTGACAAGTCTCGCATTTAAGACTAGAAACATGACTCAAACTAGGAACAACTTGACGCAACTTAGCCAAAGACGGATGTCTCAAACGATAATGCCACTGCAACGGAGAAGTAGAAACATAAGTAAAGGCCTTTCCAGGTAGATTCAAGTAGTACAGTCCATCTTTTTCATCTCCCGAACCAATCATCTTTTTCGTCATGAGGTCCTAAAAAATACACGAATTGTGAGAAAATGTCACAGAACATTGAAGAGATTTGGTTAACTGGCTCACAGATAACAAATTAAATAAAAAATTAGGCACACATAATGAATCAAATAATGATAGTGATTGAGTAGGGTGAATGACACATTTTCCAAGCACAGAACGAGTAACCCATCAGCCAAGATAATATTATGTTTCATGGAACTACGATTATGAAAGAGAGATATTATACCAGACATGTGAGAGCTTGCTCCTGAGTCGATGACCCAAGAGGTGGATGGTGACTGGGTTGCCACAAAAGCAAGATTACCTATATGTGCCAAGGTTGCAGTAGGTTGGGAGGTGGTACTAGCAAGCGCATTCAACTTTTGGAGGATCTGTTCAAATGGAGATGAGGTATCAGACGTTGAAGTCTAATTGCAATCCGAAGTATCATCTCTGGGAGCAGAAGTGGTGACCTGGGACTGCATATTTTCATCATGCACTTGATGTGCATATTATGGTTTGTCCTACTTTGTCCCAACAATAGTCTTCCACATGACCGAGCATTCAACAATAGTTACACTTCCGTGGTTGACCACGACCACCACCACCACCACCACGACTATTGTCTCTACCACTACGGCCTCCTCGACCATAACTACGACCACCATCTCTACCGCCACGTCCACTACCACGTCCACCACCATGACCAACAACACTAGAAACTAGGACAGAAGAGTCGGTACTCGGCACCACATAACTCTGTCACAGAAATGAACGATTGAGACGGGAGAAAGTATCTGCCACCATAGGTAACTGCTCTCCAGCAAGGATTTGAGCTTTATAAGGTTCGAGCACAGGATCCAAGCCGGCTAGGATAAGTGAAACATGAAACTCTTTCCTCTGTCTCCAAGCTTCCTTCAATAACAGAATGATATTGAACCAGTTCCTCCCACAAAGCCTTCTTTGAAGCCAGATATTCTTTTACAGGCTTCCCATTTTGCTTTGTATTAAACAATAACTCGTACAACTCATAGATACGGGCAACGTTTCGCTTCTGCGAATATGATTCTTCCAGAGATGCCCAAATCTGTTTGCTTGATTCACACCACTGAACATTAGCAGCGATATGTGGTTTCATACTATGCCACAACCAAGACATAACGTATGCATCTGCACTCATCCAATCTTCATACTCAGAGGAAGTTTCAGGCGGGGGTTCCTCCCACAAAGCCTTCTTTTTCGGGGCTGCCGTCCCGAACCCTGCAATCAGGGGCTACCGCCCCCGAACCCCTGTCGAACTCACAACCGAGTTCGATCGGTCCTGTCGTAGATGGAATATACAGTACTTTCAAATATATGCTCTGATACCAAGTTTGGAGATGGAGAAGAGAGAATATGAGAAAGGAGATTGCAAGGACCTTAAACCCTAGGTTGCATCTCATGTCTATTTATATTGATATGCAATACATCCACAATTATTATTATACCCTCATATGATAAATAACAAAATAAAATAACTCTAACTACAACAAAATATGGTGTCAACCGAAAGGCCAACAAAAATATCTTCCAGATAATAGCTCCCATCTCTCTTGAAGGAGTCTGTTTCTGCTGGATCTACAATTGGAGGTGGCAAAAATCGACTTGGACAAGAAGTAGAATCATCTCATCCTTTTGCTCCATGAAAAGATAGTGCTAGTACGAAATTCTCTCTGATGTCTAGGAGCATCGGTTGAATCATCACCGAGACAAACTTTCGGCAAGTGTTGACGAGACGCTTAGCTTGGCAAGCCATAACCACATCGGCCAGTTGGTTGGTTTGTTCTGGAATGATGATGAATTTCCTCCCGTCAATGGTGAGTTATACTCCTGAGCTAGTTGATGATAGTGGGCATCCAGGTCGTATAAGAACGGACAACCCAAGATTACTTGGCAGATCATCAGTGGAACTACCTCGTGTACATCACTTCGTCACTATAGTATTCTATGATTGCGAAAAGTTTATACAGACCAATCACCATTTCTCCAACGTCCTTCATTATATACCCAATGTATATGGATGCAGACGAGGTGTCGTCGTCAAGCCAATTTTTTGCGCAAGACCGACGGAGATAAGATTTTTTTGGCTACATGTGTCGACGATGGCATCAAAGACCTATTATTTAACTAAATATTGACGGTAAAGAGCTCTTACGCGGTCTTGTTTGGTACATGTATTCGGGTCTAGCAGCTTCAGCATTGCCGTCAATACTAGACTCGGGCTCGCACTACGAACCGAATCGAGTCGTTCAGCTTCTTCCGTCGTCGCGAATGCAAGTATTTTTAGTATTATTTGTATTTCCATCGTCGCTCAAAGCGAGATTCGATTCTCTGTCAATCTATTACCATGATCCAACAAGTTTTGAAGAACTTCTAGAACGTTCTTGTAAGTCACTACCCTTCCTCGAACAGAGTAATGGGTATTGTAACAATGACACTCGGAACAAAAATCACTTGATTGTTGTAGAGAATTTATCCTCTCTCGTATGAGCATTAAGTGTTGGAACACACAATATATAGGATAGCAATTCCTTGATCTGCTATAACCGTCTAGTAATAACGTAGACAGAAGACTAGAAAAACTTCTTATTCAATAGGGCAATTACAAGCAGTAACTCCCTATTAATAGAGCAATTACAAAACTGAACAGCCTTGCAAAAGGCTAATGCAGAACAACTATGCAAAACGGTCACGGAGCTACCGCGCAACTTCCGTGAAGTTTTCGCAACGCTACCGCAGAGCTTATGTAGAACTGTAGCAGAGCTATCGCAAGGAAGCACGTCATCTCCGCGTCTGATGCGTACATGTAAAGTGCAAAGTGCGCCAACAAAGTGCCACTTTGTGTCCTTCGCCTACGTCCGAGTCCACGATAGGCCCATTTGGGGCTTACCTCCAAAGGTATTTCACCAAAAAAATAATTATGACAAAACAATTATTTGTTATGGGATTTGAACCTTGCCCACTAAAAAACCCTCCACTTTACTAACATGACCACTTGCTAACACACCTCATGTTGTACAAGACAATAAATGATAGCTCAAATATTGAAAAACACAGACTTGGGATTTGCTTCAATATGAAATGGTGTGACCGAGTCATTAGTGACCAAATTAAATAAAACCCAATTCAACTCTCAACAAAAATGTTGTGCATTGAAAATAACGAGACTAAGCAACATATATAGGAAAATATTACCGTGAAGTAAGCAAGGTAGCTAACAGCAAGAGTTAGTGCAATCTCTATGACTGTGTCATTGAAGATAAAACCCAGCCACAAGACAGATGCTATTCCAAAAGCTAGACCCATAGCCACACTGGATAACAAAGAAAAAGATTGTTATTAGAAACATCTACGCTAACAGAATATATGAGGTATGAAGAAAACTCAGGTACATAAGAAAACTCAGGTACATACGCTCCTACTGAAACTTGTGAGAGAAATTTAACAATGCCCCCTGCACTAAAGCTCCGCCCAAGCACCATCTGGTAGAACAGCTGATACACAACAATTGCAGTCCTAGGAAAGGTGATACAAGTCAATGTTGTGACTAGTAACAAGTATTAAAATGAAGGTGTTGTTTGCACATGATATGCGAGCTTATCATAATCCACTAAAAAGAAAAGCACTCAAGAATTCAACATATTTTCCCAAAAGATATAGGTTACATCAATCTCTATTCAACCCACACTAGGATTGAAGTCAAGAATCACAACAGAAATCATCACTGTATTCATGGATTGTTGTGGCATGTAATAAATAGATATTTCAGTCTCTGATGGTTAATATACAATAGTTGTGAATTAAATCATAAAGACAGTTGAGGTTCAGTCGGTTTAGGTTAGGGTTTTGATTCTGCAGAAGCAACAGAATGATGGAGTTTTGGAGAAAGCTCCTGCTTTCTCAAGTAGTGTGACATGCACACTAGCCCGCGAACAAATGATAAATGTGAAGAAGCCAACTAAAAATAGTGAAAAGGAAAATGATGTGGAATATTTGTGTTTATTCAACTTATCATGAAATGACAAGATGCAAAACTTCTATAATAGACTACTCACTACCATGACACTTGGACTTTGAAACTCATTTCTATTGGAGTTGCATAACTCATGACTATTTGCATTACAATACTCTTGAATTACTATCTAATCTATTCCTAATAAGAATGCTAAATTATTCTTCATAAATGCACTTTAATTTCCAACACTCCCCTTAGAGTGCAGTTTTTGAAGCAACTCCAAGCATGGAACGGAAAAGTTAGAACAACCCCCCAAGAAAGCGACTTTATGAATATATCAACAACATTGTCCCTGCTCCACACTTCTGAGATTTAAATAGTCCCTTCGAGCACTTCCTCTCGAATAAAATGATGCTCGATTTCAATATGTTTTGTCCTCCGTGACAAACTGGATTTGTAGCTAGTTTCAAGGTACTTTGATTGTCACCGGAATAATGGTTGGTTTGTCAATTGGAACATTAACATCTTCAACCAACCACCATAACAAAATGCACTCTTGTGCTTGTGCGGCAAGGAAAGTGGTCTTGTACTCCGCTTCAGTAGTGGATAAAGACATTGAGTCTTGCTTCTTACTACAACAAGAAACGTCGGTTGTACCACACAAAGTACATAATCCAAAGTGGATCTTCAATCCTCCAAAGCACCTTCCAAGTCCGCATCAGTATAACCGTGCAAGAGAAATTTATCAACGTTGTTGTAAAGTAGTCCCAAATCAAGAGTTGAATTGACATACCTCAAAATTTTCCAAGTGAGGCTTCCGAAGTTCCTGCATATATTGACTGACAAGTTCAAAACAAAAAGAAATATTCGACCTTGTAGTAGTCAAATATATAACGCTACCAACGAGTTCACGTAACTGTCGTGGATCAAAAAGAAGCTTTCCTTCTTCACGCTAAAGTCCTATGTTTGCATCAAGTGGAGTGGAGCATCGCTTATTCTCATTCGCGCCAACAATGTTCTCGGCATAACCCTTTTGAGAAACAAATACTCCACCATCCACTTTGTCCACTTCTAAGCCAATAAAGTGATATAGTTCAGCCAAGTATTTCATCTCAAAACGAATTTCCGCCCGAAGCTTTGTAGCTTCTCCATTATCATTGAATGTGACGATCATATTAAGGACATAAAGTAGAACAATTACATGCATGTCCCCCTTGCTTTTTAGCAAACAAACTCGAGCCCGAGTTAGAAGCAAAATAACCACAAGACTAAAGAACTCGGCAATCTTACTCTACCATACATGTTTCAACCTGTAAAGGGTCTTCTTTAGCTTGCAACATAGTCTAGATGAGAACTTGAAACATCTTCAAGATCAGCACTTCGGAGCATAATAAGAGGATTCCTCAATAAAAATAATATTTTAAAAAAATTGAATTTTTGGCTTTTCAGATCCATGCATCTCCATCCTGTCCTCCTTTCGTCGTAACCAATAAAGATACACTTCTTGGCCTTAGCATCAAACTTGATCATTTTAGATTTTGGCACATGAACATAGAATGGAGAACGAAAGACTTTGAATTGCTTCACACTTGGCTTCTCACCAAACATCATCTCATATGGAGACTTCAAGTTGTTAGGACTAAGAGGAGCACGAGAAACGGTTGACAACACAAGTCGGACAAGCCACGTTCCGCCCATAAGACCTTGGGTAGACTTTTTGCATACAACCATCTGTTGCAAGTCTCAACAAGATGCTGAATCTTCCTTTTCACAACATCCTTTTGTTGTGGTGTCTCCGAACAAGAGCTCTCTCTTGGTGCCATGCTTCTGACCAAAAAAAAAAGTAACTCCTTAGATGTGAACTTTTTCCTGTTGTCAGTTCTCAACTTCTTTATTTTTAAATTGATTACACCTTCAACGTTTCTTTAAACTCTATGAACTTCCCGAAGACTTCATATTTCTCCTTCACAAAGTATATCCAAGTGAACTTTGAAAAATCATCAACAAAAAGAAACATGTAGCAGAAGTCGAAATAAACTGGAGTAGCATATGGACCCATCAAGTTGCTATGGAAGCACTCCAACGGAGATTTTCACCTTGTAAGAGACTTATCAAATGGAAGACGATGTGCCTTTCCAAATTGACCTCTCACAAACTTCACCGCAACCAAAATAAGAGAGATTAGGCAATCCATTCACTATTTTTTTTAATCATAGCTCTAAACGTATCCATGCTAAGATGCCCCAATCGGACATTCCAATTAGAAGCTTCATCATTTGTAGTCATCTTTAAATATAAGCAAAAGATGCTGAGAGATCAAACTAATCACTAACCCTCTTGCCGGTATAGATAAAGACTGCCTTTAAAAAGAGACAAGACATAATGATCCGTATCCACCGCATTTTTTTTTACCGAAAAGAGATTTTTCTTTATCTCGGGTACATGATACACGCACTTTAGCGTAAAAGTATCGTTACCGCTATTGAGTTTAACAAATAGTGTTGTCTATTGTGACAATAGCATCATTATCTTTGTAATTTTGGAGAGAAAGAAACTTGGAGTCATCACCTATAAGATGATGTTCGCGCCTCGAGACAACAACCAAATTATTTTGAAAGTTGATTGAGGCCAAAGTTTCTACAGAAAGTAGTCTCTGTCATGAAACATTTATCCCAATCCTCCACCTTAAAAGCTGCTTTCCTTATTCGCAATATTGTATGGCTTTAATTTGACAAGCAAGTCTTTCTTGATGTGCCCAAATTTGTGACACCGGTAGCACTTCGCCCATCTCTGGTTTCCATCACATTTTGAAGAAATTAACCGTTATCGTTTTTGTTCTACTTCTCATGATTATTTTTCTTGTTAGAAAAGAGAACACCATCCTCTCCCTCGGTTAGAGAGGAATCGACTATTTGACGAGCTAAAGACCCTTGTGAAGAAAAAAGATTTTCAAACTCCACTAAGGATGGCTGTCGAACCCATTTAAACTGATGTAACATATGGAATGTACTCCTGATGAAGCCCGCGAATGATGTTACGCTTCATCTATGCTTTCGAAATTGGCTCATTTGGATCCAAAACGAGCTTCAAATATAGATCCAAAACAATATTATGAAATGAGAAGATCACCTTGTAAAGTATTTGCAATTCTCCATCTCATTCTCTAGCAATTGCAAGCATGCCACGTTCTTCTTATAAATAATGCATTAAGAGTCTTCCATATATCTGACGACGATTTGTAACCGATAATATACTCGAAGAGATATGTGAAATTGTTATCTCCAAGGATAATTCGCTTTAGCATTTGAAGTTCACCATTTCTTCAAAACCTGAGTATTTTTCGGTGTATCCGCTGGAGCAACTTTGGAATCTTCTTCAACAAACTCCAAAATTTCTTTGACTACAAGATATGACTCCAAGCAAGTCCGTCGAATCTTGTAGTTTGAAGGAGTAATCACTACGCTGCCAAGTCTACCAAGATTAGGTCCATTCTCCATGTACAAAATATTGATTGTTCTTTTTCATCAAGAAAAATGAGAGGAACACATGTCACCTCCCTTGCCGCTCTGATACCATGTTGAGAAAGCTCTCACTTACTTATGTAGAGTGAGATGGAAACCAACCCACAAACGAATTACAAATGTGAAGAAGACAACTAAAAATAGTGGAAAGAAGAATGAAATATTTTTGTTTATTCAACTTATCATGAAATGACAAGATACACAACTTTTATACTAGACTACTTACTACAATGATACTGGACTTTGTAACTCGTCTATTGAGTTACATAACTCATGAATAATATTTACATTACATAGCTCATGCATTACTATCTTATATATTCATAATAAAAATGCTAAGTTATTCTTCATAAAATGCACTTTAATTTCAATAGTAGTAGGATTAGCGTTTCGATTTGACTGAGGCATAGCGTTTCGATTTGACTGAGGCGGCAATAAGACTGAGTAGGGTTCAGTTCTGCAAAGGCAGCATACAGTAAATAGGATTAGGGTTTTGGTTAGGCTAGGTTTAGTGTTTCGGTGCGGCAAAGGTGATGGCGGTCGGCTAAGGAGAGAGTCCAGAGATCCGAGTTTGAGGGTGGCGGTGTTATGATTCGGATTAGGAGCAGATTGGGAGGGTGGCAACGAGAGGGTTCTGACTATGAGCGGGTTGGGAGGGTGGCGGCGGTAGGGTTCTGACCAAGAGCGGGTTGGAGGTGTCCAAAAGTGGATTTATGGTTTAGGTTAGGGATTAGAGTTTAGGTTTAAGGAAAATAAGGTTAGGGTTTAGAAAAGGAAAAAAAAAAGGATTGTTTTTTTATTTGACATAGCCCTGATACCATGTTAGAACTGGAAGTAAAATCTTCATTAGGGCTCCATGCCAAGCTATATGGGGAGAGAGGAAAAAGGTAGACAACTACACCATAGCTAGCATGTCACATCATGAATGGATTCTCACTAAGGTCTAATAAGTATAATATTACTAACAGTATACTTAACAGAAGAACATATAAGGATATTCCCTCTAAGCATAACCTTGACATGACATTCTCGCAGTTCTGTTTGTACTTGTGCAGCTATGCTTGTATACGAAGAAACGAAGACAGGATGGACAAGGCTCAAATCCAATATAGTGGTATCTTTTCAGTCTCTCACCTTAATAAATTTTAATGCTGCTTGTTCTGTTTCTTTCCCTACTTCACATACATAACTTATATAAATAGTATAGCAGCAGGCTGCACCAAGAATCAATTTGAATCTCTTCTCCTCTATTAGTTATCGTTTCCATTCAGCTTAGATTTGTCCGTTGTGGTCACCTCAATTGAATCCTAAATTATCACATAGAGATAATGCAAAAAAAAAAAAAAAAAACTCATGAAAAGTTGTTATGAATGAAAATGGGTATCTTAGCAGACATAAAAGGAGTAGGATTTTTTATAATGCCCAAGTTGGATGATTAAGTGTCATGAATGACCTAAGCTCATCTGAGGATATTGTCCTTAAAGAACAATTTGGCTAAGTGGGGAATGATAAAATTAAAGAAGGATACCAACAACACTAAGCAAAATAAATTGGTCCAGTGATAATGGTAAAGTTTTCTGAATAGTATGGTTCGCTTCCAATCAAGGTAGTCAAAGGCGCAAGGCGCACTCGAGGCGCAAAGGGTCCAAATCACCCGAGGCGCAAGGCGCACTTAAGGCACGCGCCCGAGCGATGCGAGGCGCAAAAATTATATATATATATATATATATATATATATATATATATATATATATATATATATATATCGGATTTCTATATTGATAAACATGTGTGTTTCAAATTCTCCCATGTCTAGGTTGCAATCACTTTGAATTGAGTGAGTGAGAGAGAAAACAGTAAAAAAAAAGTACATCAGTTCTAAAAACAGTACAATAGTTAAAAAAAGTCTAAACATGTTATTTTTTTCACAAGATTTTTAAGGCGCGCCTTAGCTATTCCAAGGCGCTCGGAAAAGGCGCACATAGGCGCGCCTTAGGTGCGCCTTAAGAATTGGGCCTCGCCTGGAGTGTCCTGAGGCGCTAACCCTGCGCCTAGGAGCAAGGCGCGCCTTAGACGCGCCTGAGGCGCGCCTTTGACTACACTGCTTCCAATTACCTATATTCCACCCAGATGCAGTAGTATTTCTTCATACCATGCATGGCATGTGCTGAAAGCACAGGTGATTCCAAATAACTTACTAGGAGACAGAATTACATAATTTGTGAGATTTTGAAAAGCTGCATACAATTTGTCGAATCTGTTGGAGATGAGGGGCCGGAAGTCCAGTCTGTAGACACAGAAAAATAATCAGGTCAGGCTCTAGTATTGGGTCCTATGTCAGGATATGTTCCATAGGATCTGGTTGAACCAGAATATTTGGACGTTTTAGGAGTATCTTCTAGGATTTCGAGTCTACTTAAAGAAGGGTCTACCTACAAGTTATTGGGTCCATTGACTTGTAACCCTAGATCATTATAAATAAGACTGCCAACCCAATTTGGCAGATACATTGGTTTGCTCCAAATAATTGTTTCCCCTATAGCTTCAGTACATTGAGTAAATACCTAAATTAACAAGTTCAATCAAAGTTTCTTATTATCTACTATTTTAGTTTTCAAATCTTTTCCGTCTGACCTTTCACATTCTCAACTTTTCACCTCACTCAAATCAATTAACCACATTAACAATGCTTGGAAAGAGAGTATTTTAGATTGACAGTGAGCACAAATATCATCAAAATGTCTTCTAACTAATTGGTTATCAGAAGGTTACTAGCTCCTCATTATGATGATGCACATACATTACATAATTTCATGAATTTTTTATTCTAATTACTTGATGGTATTCATGACACTGATGCAAAATAGCAAGGTTTAAAAACTCGGTATCGGTATCGGTATCGGACAGTTTGTATGAGTATCTGTATCGGTAGTATCGGCAGTATCGACGGTATCGGATCGGAGTATCGGATTTTTTTGTATCGGCTGTATCGGCAATATTTAAATAATTATTAATAAATTAGTAAAAAAATAGAAAAATAATTTACATATTTATGCATTATTTAAGTGTTTTTTATTTTATTTTTATTATAATTGAATAAAACAATAGTCATCATGTGTGTCTGTAGAAGAATTTGTCTCTATTTATAGTTTTTTTTTTGTCTACTATTTTGGTTCTTTATTATTGTTCTCTGTTGGATTTGATATGTCTGGAATCAACTTCTACTTTTTTTTAGCTTTTTGTAGAACATCTACTTTGTTAAAGTTCCTGTGATTGATCTGATTTTTTCCCGTATCGGCCCGTATCGGCCCGTATCGGCCAGTATCGGTCCCGTATCGGCCAGTATCGGCCCTTATCGGTCCCGTATCGGCCGATACAGACTGATAAGAAATTTTTATGTCCCAGTATCGGTCGATACCGATTTTTTTGGCCGGTATCGGATCGGCCAAGGCCAGATCCGATCCGATACGGCCGATACGTATCGGTATCGGCCGATACTTTAAACCTTGCAAAATAGTAGATTAATATAAAGTGGTTTCGGAGTAGTGTGCCAAACTAGGAAGTGTAGACGCTCCAAAATTAATGTCATGTCCGTGTCGGACACATCTCGGACATCACACAGACATTCCATAATGAACTATGACACCAAAATCAGTGGCAAATATGTTGCACCATAATGGTCCCTCCCAGACATTCCATAATGAACTATGACACCAAAATCAGTGGCAAATATGTTGCACCATAATGGTCTCTCCCTGAAACATAGGTGTCAAAATAGTTGCAAATCTACAGCCCACAATTATTTGGAGGACCGAATTCAAGACAGTGAGGAACTGCCTCATTTTGGAATGTAGACAAGTAGAAATAGCAAAACAACAATGTCCCTATAAGATGCTTCTTTGGAGTATAATATCATATTAAAAGGATGGCCATAAGCTACCTCGTTCATCAACTTAGTGTACAGTAGTTATTTGTTATTAACATATCTTTTGTAAAACTCGCAACTTAATGTACAGTAGTTATTTGTTATTAACATATCTTTTGTAAAACTCGTGACATGCTGATGTAGAAATAACAACCAGGTACAAAAGTAATTTTACAAAATTTATGAACCAAATGTCCGGTAAGATTATTCTTTTTGAGAATATTGTCCTATAAAAAGATGGCTGTAAACTACCTTGTTCTTCAACTTAATGTGCAGTAGCTATTGTCGTTAGCTTATTTTTGTAAAATTCATGACATAATGACCTAGAAATGCAACCATGTACAAATGCAGATTTGAAATAGTGGTAAACAAGTAAACAACAGACATAACAAAAGCAAATAATATACCCGTCATTCATTAAAGATTCTCCTTCAATAATAGTACTCAGCTTTTTGCTTGCTCCAAGTTCTTTCAGTAAAGCCACAACAGCAACAGGATCTGTTGCACTAAGAAGCCCTCCCAACAACAATGATGTCTTCCAACTCCAGCCATAGGGGAAAGCGAACTGGGGAATATTTGATTACAACAACCATTAGGATAAATTGACATTCTTCATAGTTGATAAATGAACTTTAAATAGATACCTTTAATGCTGTTCCTAGACAAAAGGTTGATATTAGAACACCAGGTCCAGCAAGAAGCAGCATTTGCACCATACATTTCTGAACCAAAAGACCAATCACGTTAGAAGGCTTCCACCAATTATAACTCCATACACAACTAACTGTGGAATATAAAAGGACCAAAACAAGAATTTTGAGAGGAATGTCTATTAGGAGAAGCCAGTAGAACTAGAAGTCAACATGACCATCAAAGCAAGGTTCAAAAACTCGGTATCGGTATCGAACAGTTTGTATGAGTATCCGTATCGGCAGTATCGACGGTATCAGATTGGAGTATCGGATTTTTTGCTATCGGCTGTATCGGCAATATTTAAATAATTAGTAAAAAAATAGTAAAAAAATAGAAAAATAATTTACATATTTATGCATTATTTAAGTTTTTTTATTTTATTTTTATTATAATTGAATAAAATAATAGTCATCATGTGTATGTCTGTAGAAGAATTTGCCTCTATTTATAGTTTTTTTTGTCTACTATTTTGATTCTTCATTATTGTTCTCTGTTGGATTTGATGTCTGGAATCAATTTCTACTTTTTTTGGCTTTTTCTAGAACATCTACTTTGTTAAAGTTCCTGTGATGATCTGATTTGATCTTAATTTTTTTCGTATCGGCCAGTATCGGCCCGTATCGGTCCCGTATCGGCCGATACAGACCGATACGAACTTTTTCGTACCAGTTTCGGCCGTACCGATCTTTTCTGTTGGTATCGGATCGGCAGGGGACAAAACCGATCCGATACGTATCGGTATCGGCCGATACTTTAAACCTTGCATCAAAGTAGGTCACAATCTGCGGTGCATGGATACTTCTCGAGATGCCCTGCCACTGTTGCCTACGTATCGGATACTTAGACTTTCTGGTACTCAAAGGATATCTATCAGAAATATCCCCTACATTTCCTTGATTTTTAACAACACTAGTTACAGTATCTAAGGCATCTTAATGATGTAAAGGAGAAACAAGAAAACACAACAATGCTTAGTGAGAAACGAAATATAACTTAAATAATATTAATTATAGTGAAGTTTGGATAGAAGAGAAAGAGAATGAGGAGAGGAGATAATATGAGAAAGGAGAGTGCAAAGACTTCAAACCTTAGGTTGCACCTCATATCTATTTATATTAATGATAAATACACCCATAATTACTTAATTGTCCTCATAAGATAAATAACAATAATAACTAACTCTAACACCCTCCCTCAAGCTGGAGCATATAGATCAAACATGTCCAGCTTGCTAAACAAATCAGAAAATGGACTACGAACAAGTGGTTTGGTGAGGATATCACCAAACTGATCCTCAGACCGAATATATGGAGTAAAAATTTGTTTTTCAGCAACAAATCACGAACAAAATGACAATCCACCTGATATGCTTAATGCGCTCATGAAACACTAGATTATTTGCGATAAAAATTGACGATTGGTTGTCATAATACATCTCCATAGAAATATGAACCATAATCTCCATTTTATGAAGAAGAGATTGCACCCACATCATCACAGAAGCTGTATGAACCATCGTACGGTACTCGATCTCTGCACTAGAACGAGCCACAACATTCTGCTTCTTACTACATAACGTTACAAGATTGTCACACACAAATGTACAATAGCCAGAAGTAGACCTTCTATTACTACTACTGTCTGCCTAATCAGAATCACTGAACCCCATAACCGTAAGTAACTGGAAATGTTTGTACAACAAACTCATTCCAGGTGTATCCTTCAAGTATCGTAGAATGTGAGAGATAGCCTCTCAATGTGGTTGCCAAGAGACATGCATAAATTGACTAACTACTCCAATTGCATAGGTGATGTCTGGTCGTGCAACAGTAAGATATATATAAGTTTTTCAAGCAACCGTCTACAATATCCAACATCCTCAAATAACTCTCTTTGTCAGCATCAAGCTTGTCATGATAATACATAGGAGTCTCAACTGGCGGACACTCCAACATCCCAGTCATTGAGAGCAAGTCTAGAACATACTTGCGCTGCGACAAATACACACCCTTCTTAGATTGAACCTCGATTCCAAGAAAATATCGAAGAAGACCAAAATCCTTAAGTATGAAACTATTGACTAAGATAGGCCTTCAAGTCTACAATCCCAACATGATCACTCACAGATATAATGATATCATCAACATAAACAATTAACATGATAATAACTGCTGAGGAAGAATGCAAAATACTGAATGATTTGATGTGTTGTGCCAAAATTCATACCGAATGAGACTTGAACTGAACTTGGCAAACTAAGCTTGAGGTGACTATTTCAGCCCATATAATGCTTTCTTCAATCGACATACGAGTTTTCCACTTGTAGCCACAACATATCACGATGATTTATCCATATAAACCTCCTCATGTAAGTCACAATGCAAGAAATCATTATTTATGTCCGGCTGATACATAGACCATTGACGATTAATCACCATAAAGATAAGAATCTGAACCGAATTCAGTCGAGCCACTAGAGAGAAAGTCACATATAATCACACCATATGTCTGAGTATACCCTTTTGTAACCAGGCGTTCACCATGAGATATTTGTAGAATCAGACAACAAAGAATATGACCACAAGCACAATATATATATGAATGCACGCATACAAAGAAAAAAAAACTGATTTACCCCGATAAAGACGGTTCAAGATGAAAAAGAACATGTACACGTTATTGTAGGGTTTGGTAATATACCTTTATTTGGTGAACTTCCATGGCGAAGGAGCTCTCAAAAAGAAGAGCCGGAAGAAAAACAGCCAGTAGAAGATCAGGGTTGATTTTTGCCCCTGTATAATAAAGCAATAATGTCTCACATAGGATAACACTAAAATTTTCAAACTCGAAGGCTGATGAAAAGACGAGCTTACAAAGACGAATGCCCGCCCCAACCTTTCCCAATCCAAGGCTTGTCCCATATTCTGAAAGATGAAGTTAAGAGTTCTTCGGTGACGTAAAAAAGAAACAACAGTGCCAAGTATGAAATATTGCGCCATACATACATGATGGAGATCTACATGATATCACTGAGTAATATGAGGAGTTATCTGGAAACACATTTTAAGTTGTTTATATTCCACAGAAGCATCATTGCCTGCTCTGTTTGCCATGGTTCTATTCATTTATGAACAGACCACTTTCCATGAGACAGATTAAAAGCACACAACCAAATTAAGAGAAAGTTTAAAAGTAGATCAGAAGGGTGACTAAAAATGTTAGACAACTCCATTGATATTCAATTTGTAGATAGCTTAAAACTTTTCAAGGCACAAACCTATATATGTTGGATAAGAGAGGCAGAAATTCCAACAATGATGCTGCATAAGATTCAGCTATCAGGACTACTCTAGTTTCAATAAACCAACCTCACTGTATTTAATTTTGAACAATAAGGTGTTTTATTTTCTTTTTTCTTGAACTATGACAACTATTACATAGCAGGCAGAAACCTCAACTCAAGATGCCATATGTTGATCCCCTGCTCCTTGCTCCATACTCTTGTGCATCAAGGATCTATCACAAGAATTATTACTTAGCTTTGAAGAACACAAAGTTTCATCCCTTGCGAAAAGACGTTATGTGCGCGTTATTATAACATCCATTTCCACTAGTGATTTATGCTTCCACCATCTAAATGTATTCTTCAATCGTCTGATGGCTCCTAGGAGAATGTCATTCTCCAGTAACACCCAGTCAAATGTTCTCAGTTAATGGAATCGAAGCACCTTCCAATAAGATGTGCAAAATATTTTTTTTGGCTCTAACTCTTTTCGTTCTTCAACTCTGCATATTATTCTGCAGTAGTGTCGGGATGTGTTACAAATAGTACAAATTTATGCAAAATGAGAATAAGAAAGAATTGGATGCTAATGATTATTAGGGTTGTAATTTAGGCTCAGCAGCAAACCAATATCTCAAAACCTGATTTGGGTAGAGAAATAAAGAAGAGAGAATTTGATTCCAGAAGCAGCCTTCAAAAAGTTTCAGCCAGAACCAGGCTCACAATAGGAAGTTTCCTTTTCCGCAACAGTGAAACCAGATGAACCAGAAACCTTCAACTCTTCAAAAACTTTAAACTAAAAGAAGGGTGTTTATTAGAAACAGAGAAACATGTATAGAACAGGAAAATTGTAAAAAAAATCTAAAATAATGTTTTTAACGAGGAAACTGGAAGTCCAGTTCGTATAAACCTGAAGCAGGGTTCTGGGTGTGCACTAGTAGGGGTTAGTTGTAAATAAAGTTGCTATGGAATCAATAACAAAACCCAACTTATTCGTCTTAAAACTCTAAATCCCCATCAAAATCATAGCCCTTGCACTATCAATCTAGAATCAATAACAAAATCCAACTTATTCGTCTCACACTATCAAACCTTCCATGATTTTTGTCTAACTCATCTTCTTAGATGGTCTCAAGGTTAAGACCACTATCAGCCTATGATATACATAGATAGTCAGATCTGGCATACGCCTTATATCTATAAGCATGCACATTTTACACATTAAAATAATTTCAAACAAGGAAAAGAAAATGTCTCTGATGAGCAACTCTCAAGACGATACTTATGTTGTAGAAGGTGGAGCAGAGACGAGCAAGAGAGAAAACCCGGTCTCAACCGAAAAGTCCTAGAAATGATATAAATAGGAATTGTTTAGATATCTGATCACCAACGTAAAGTTCAACTGTGTAAACTATCACAAGTGATCCAGACCTACTCTCCTCTATATTGCTAGCCATGGCAAGAAAGGTTATGTGACTATAAGGAACAAAGTACCTACCTATGATGATCACAGCTTTAATAAGTGGATAAATTTCTATGGTGATGTCATCGTAGTTCCTTGTACAATGTCAAATTGGGAACATTATTGCCTAAAACTCAACAATCCACGAGGAATGGAGGACACTTGAGAATTCCTATGTTGATAAGAAAAATGTGGCTCATTCCTATGTTCCAAAGAGAATTTGGCGGATATCTATCAAGCGGATATCTATCAACTGAAACAGGAAATGTCTGTGGCCACCGACTATACTACTCTTAATGGGCTATAGAAAGAGCTTGAGCATTCCATGACTATTGACTGGGAAAGTATGTGCAACCAAGCAAAGTAACTGAAACAGGTTGAAGAGGGTTACGACATAGAGATCGTGCTTGGCCTTATCAGCAACTAAGAAGGTGTGAAATCCCATGTCGTAGACTCACAAATCCGAGCACTTGATCAGGTAGAATAAAGGAAATTTATGGAAGGGAATGGACTCAGTGGGAACAGATAAATGGTCATCTATCGATCAGTCTGCTAATAACTTCAACAAAAAGAAAAAAAGCGGGAGCATGAGCAGAAAAACTGAAATGGAAGAAATATTCCCAAGTGTAACCCGTGCAAGAAGTCAGGACATGACAAAATCTTCAGAGAAGTATCCCGAATTGAAGCACAGTTTGCAGTATTGGCCTATATATATATCGGCCGCATCATATTGATTTTGTCATGTATGATCCTACACTTATTCCGACCTATACTGGACATTGGGGCTCTTTTTTTGGGACAATTCAGTTGAGAGAAATTAAAGAAAAGAAAAAGTGTAGGAAAAATAATGTCAGACACAACCATGCCGAAGATCGGCATGCTTCTCTTAGTATCATTTATCGAAACACTACACTTATTATCATTTATATATATATATATATATATATATATATTGGAACAAGGTAATTGTGTTACAGACTCCTGGCCCGAAGGCCTACAAATTCGGCCCGAAGGCCACACTCCGAGCCCGAAGGTCCGTACCGCACTTGCATCGCACCGCACCCGCATCCGCATCCAGCCCGCACTCACATTTATTCCTCCACATAGAATTAAATGTGCTTTCCCCGTTGCTCGAACCTGCAACCTCTTGGGAGGATATGCCTCACTCTAGCCACTCGAACTAGAGGTTCTTGGCTCGAGTGGTTATATATATATATATATATATATATATATATATATTTGAAAAAAGATAATTTTATTTCTATTCGACTGTTACATCCAGACTCTGGTTCACTATATCATATTGTTTACATCAAAATCTATATTATGCAGGATTCCAACTTGAGATGTACACAAGCCGTCGAAAATACGTCTGTTTCGTTCTTTACAGATGTGCCATACTATTGCTGACAACTTATATCAGGCCAATTTATACCAACGGAAATATATATATATATATATATATATATATATATATATATATATATATATAAAGAGAGAGAGAGATGAAGATAACTCGCAATCAAAGAGAAAGGAAGAGAATCCTTAACTGACCTAAATATCTGATTCTATCACCAATATATAAATAAGTTATAACATAATATATCCTCGACTCAACTCTCTGCTAACATCAACATAGAAAATTCGTAGGAAGCAATCTCTTAATCAAGGTTCAAAGTATCGGTATCGGAATCGGTATCGGACCATTCCTATGAGTATCGGGATCGGCGGTATCGGTAGTATCGGCGGTTTCGGATCGGAGTATCGGATTTTTTGGTATCGGAAAGCAAACAACTATTAGTAAATTATTAACATTGTAGAAAATGTATTTTATACATTTATGCATAATTTAAAGTATTTCAAGTGTTGCTTCTTAGTATTTTTGAAATTGAATGAAATAGTAGTCACCCTTGTTGATTGATTTATATGTGATAGATAAGTTTTCATCTTTTATATGCTTTTACAATCTTACTATGCCTTTACACCCTTGCTAATTGGTCTTTTTAATTCAATTTTTTTTGCCGATTTGACCGGATAAGAGACTTCTAATGTCGGTATCGGTCAGTATCGGGTATCGGTCGATATCGAATCGGGACATGCCAAACTGTATCGGTATCGGCCGTATCGGATCGGTATCGGCCGATACTTCAAACTATGCTCTTAATAACCAGAGCCTTAGCCCCGATTGACGACACCCATGACACACGTTGCCCATGCTCTGTCATCCTCTTGCTGAGATACGTTCTCCGATGTCGCATCGTCTCACCAGTCCTCAGCGAGTGCCAATGTTGCATATCGTGGCCTCGACCACCATCCAATCCAGTTTTCCTATTGCCAACTCCATCCAGCGGCTTCAAGCGTGCATCGACCGTCACAAAATGCCACCATCCGTTATATATATATATATATATATATATATATATATATATAATCCTCTGGCGACTACTACGAGGGCGACGGTTGCTCAGAGGAAGCATAGGACATGGTTGATGCTCCGTGCGAATGTGGGAAGAGTGGAGATCCTGGACAAGATATTGCCACAGTTGGACAGGATTCGACTCATCGAATTAGCACTCAGGGGTCTACAGTCGAGAGGACGGGTTCCCTATAGAGATGGGACGGGACAGAAGCAGATGGAGGCAAATCTCGGGCAGGATGGGATTGGTCATGCATCCCGTCCAAGCGCTCGACAGTGTCATGGTGTTGGTTTCGGCAATAGTTAACAGCATGGGACTTTGTGCTGGCAGTTGGAGGATTTACCAGGGCTCTCTTCGACCGCTTATAAATTGATTCCCCTCGAGTGGTGTCAGATGTACAACATATCTCTTGGGTTATATACGCCCCAGAGAGGTCACCGGACATAACCATGCTATCGCAGATCGAGCCCTCCATGGCTAATGATGAGAAGGTGGTGGATATCAACGACGATGATCTAACAGAGACCCTAGAGTACTCGAGCACACCTTAGTCTTGTATGTTGTGAGTTCCCAACCGTACTACAGTCTCGTCCGTGATCTTGCAAAAAAATTATGTCGTCCCAGGGGTACGATGGGCGTCTTCTCCAGAGAGAATGGCTACTTCTTGTTTAAGTTTGCTCTGGAGGATAACCTAGATCGGATTTTGGATGGGGTACCTAGATGTTCAATGGTTGGTTACCCATTCTACGTTGTTGGGATCCAACGACAAGCTTCGAACGTGTTCACTTGTCTAAGGTACATATTTGGATTTGACTGCCTTGGCTCTCGCCACTGTTGTGGAACACGCCAGCCATCATAAAGATGGCCAGCCTGATAGCCACTCATATACGCACGGATCTGCCTACGGCGCAACGGCAGAGCCTTGCGTTCGTTAGGATGTTTGTGGAGGTGAATGCAACTAAGGATCTCTCGAGTACAATCAAAGTGGAGAGTTGTTCAACCAAATTGTGGAGTATGGATTGTTGTTGTCTCGATGCCTTCGCTGTTGTAGCTTCGGGCATACACAAAGCCAATGTTGCCTCCAAACCCATTGGAATGAGAGGTCATGGAGACTGATGGCAATCTGGGAGTAGGCAGTAGTCAAATGGCGAATACCATTGAGCAAACATATTGTAATACTAATCTGATAGAGACAACAGGAGTTCATGCTGACTGTTCATGCTGACTTCACTACTAAAGTCACACCGCAGGATTGGATCTCCCAAGCGGTATAAGCTTGGAGACTGGTGCTATGGATAGGCCATGCTAGAGGCCATTCATGCTGACTTCCAGACTAACATTGTGAATGATTGCGAGCAGGATACGGTAGATGAGGTGATACTGGGTGGCGCTAGTGGGAAGGAGTGGATGCAACCCCCCCCCCCCCCCCCCCTCTTCTTTCCGACACACACCCCCCTCGTTTCTGTAAGGTCAACATGACAAATTAAGTGGCTTCTTCAATATGCCACGGGGTGTGAGAGGGAGGAACTCCACTCAAGGGCAATGCTAGAGCCCAGTGCCAAAGGAAATGAGATGACTATAACTTCGAGATACCTCCAACTGTGCTGAAGAAAGTCTCACCATGATCAACCCTTTGTGGGAGGCAGACAAAGTGTTGGTCTAGTTAGGGAAGTGGTAGCTAATCGTCCTCTCAGTTATCGGGTTAGTTAAGGGTACCCACTCCGGAAAGTGATAAATACAAAGCATTTGTCACTCCATTCTAAAGTATATATTACGGGTATAATTAATCTAAGGGTTTTGTTAACATGTGACCAGGGCACATGTTAATACATCGATAAATGCGTAATTTACATGTGTACTCACACCAGCACATGCATTTTTTACAAAATGTGTATTGATAATTGTAAATGTGCAGTTGGAAATACTCATATAAAATATGTTGGATTGTATCTCGTTTCCGGATGAGCTCTCGACAATGGAGTTGGTAATTTAGTCCCACATCGGGTAGGATGTGGGATCGTGAGGTGTAGATAATTGGGATTGGTTCAAGCCTTACATGGAAACTCTATTTTAAGGTATATGGGCACAATCCAATATCGCAGCTCACGGACCAACTCCGGTTCGGGTCACACCACGTTTCCAACAAGTGGTATCAGAGCCCAAGGTTACGAGACTGGTTTGAACGGCTCTAATTGGTTCGAGACAGATTGTGCTGAAAGTTCATGGATTATATAGACTCTTCTCAAGGTGGAGTAGGAGCATCAACTACACGAATTGGCTTCAAATGTGGGTCTTGCGGGTCCAAGGTGGAGCAAGACGTTGTGGTTGGTACACAATGGTGTTGTGAATGAACGTGTCATGTTTGATTATGTGGTCGAACATGATCGAGATGACAATATGTTGGATCTCCTGGGTGCTCATATCAAATATTGTTTGTCTATCTTTATTAATTATTTTAATTATTTTTTGGCACTAAACTGGTAGTGCAAAGAAGAAGAAGAAGAAGAAGAAGAAGAGTGGGTGAGCATACCAATGGAGCCGAGGGCGACGCCGAGGAGGAGGAGGGCGACGGTGTAGGGGACCTTGGTGCCCTTGAGGATTTGCCTGGAAGCTATGCCCAGCACCAGGCAGATGCCAACGAACACCACCGCGTCCTCCGGCTCCTCCTCCCCCTCCCCCTGCTGCACCAGTACCATCTCCCTTCCCCACCCCACTCTCCTCCTTATCTCTTCCCAATATGGAAATGGTGTACTAGTGATAATTGGGATCAGCTCCTTCATTGACAATGGATCAATCGATCATCAATCAATCAATCATCATGTATATGTGGACAGCGTCAATAGATGCTACCTGCCCCGAGGTTTAGTTGTTTGATATTTTGATTGGTTTAATATATTATTATTATTATTATTTCATTTTTGTCTTTTTGTTTAGATCTGGTGCGTACATATTATTTGTTTGAATCTTTTCAGTGGATGGAATACCAGACCAGATCTGTCACCTACGACTTCTTCTCAGATTGGGACTCTCCCGTACAATTTGGTATTCAAAAATTAAAAAAAAAATATAAATATAGAATGTGTTGGATTTATATTAGAACCATAGAAAATAATAAAATGAGTTCCGAAATCAAAGATTGTGTATTCAAAAATTGATATAGAAAAAAAAAATGTAAAATCTAGAATATAAAAAATTGGACTTCAAATTATGACTTATTATTCTACAAAATAAGTTCTACAATCTAAAATCTAGAAATCGGAAAGCTCAACCCTTAGCACATATAAATAAAATATAGATAGAATGGAACCGAAAATCTAGAAATTAAAATTAAAAATAAAATTTATTATTTTATAAAATAAGCTTCTACATTTTGAACTTAGAATCTAGAATGTGGAATAGACCTTACTAATGATACTCTAAACGAGTATTTGGTTGTTCTTGTAGGAACTAATTTTGGTTGGTATGTTGTTCTTTATTGATGTAAATATAGATTTAAGTTAAGTTTAGACTGACTTGAAGAAGAAAAAAAATTGTAAGAGTTGTCCTATTAAAAAAATAGTTCAAATTTGAAAATTTGTCAGACTTACCCATATGAGTCGGTGCTGCGCTGCTGGTGAGCTGTACAGTAAATAAATACTGTTAGGATTATTATTTTATTTAGACGATGAAATTAAAATAGAAACGTTGGTGCCATACTTTTGGTACGAATATTCCAACAAATCAATCTAACCAGTTCGTTTTTAGCGCATTAGGAGTCTTTGGGCGTGTTATACTTTGCGCCGGAGGCCTTTGGGTATGCGAGTCAGAGAGTGGGCAACTTTTTTGTGGAAGTAACTAATTTCCACCCAACAACATTGATCAAAGAACTAATTTTGCACGTAGTTGACCTTCAAATATGAATTAAAAGTTTATGGTGTGTGCATATCATATCAAAAAAATAAGCACATAGTGACAACTCATTGAGTACAAATACTCAACCAATTATGTCATATGCCCTATAGTTACGATGGCGGAAAGTGACTCGTATGAAAAAAAATGGGTACGCTAACCCTCAACTATTTCCGCTCTGGGACGACGATTTTGAGCTCATAGGGACTCGAAACAAATCTTATATTTTTAAGATGCGATCCCATACATGAGATAAAAAATACTAAAATAAGTGTAAATTAAAAAAAGTGTTATCACTAAGAATTGACTAAAAATCTCTGGTATACAAGTCTAACATAATAATCATTATATCATAATTGTTTTATATTAAAAGGAGCTCATTGTACGTATTAGTTATCTTTTAGATACAAAATTATTAATATATTTATGTTTAAACTAATTGTTTTGGATCCTCTGTCTTAGGTCAGAACCGACTATGTTTTCGTCTATGCATGTCTTTTAGACTACAGCAGGCAGCGAATCACTACTATCATTTCTGACGGAATTTGGTCAGTATTAATATATATTAGTGACTGATCTTCGTCGTTACTATAAACAAAAATTCTAGTAGTGAAGGGACAACAAACAGAGTATATAAAATATAGAGCGAGTTTGATTGCATGGTAGAAAATGTATGAAAATAAATTAATTCTACGAAATTATTTTACTATAAATAAGAAAATTCAATGAAAATTTAAATTTTTTATGCAAAATTAGTTTGGATGTTTGATTGTCATTATTTTTTACACGGTTCCTATGTGTTAAACATATTTTATTTTCACCCATTAAAAAAAAAACTAATAGATTTTGAAAAATAATTCAATAAAAAATATAAGATATCAAATACTACAATTGATAAAAAATTGTGATCGAAATATTTTTCACAGAAAAAAAAATCCAAAAACAATAGTTTTTGAAAAATAATTCAATAAAACATATAAGGTATAAAACACTACAATTGATAAAAAAAAATTGTAATCGAAATATTTTTCATAGAAAAAAAAAGTCCAATCAAACATGGTCATAATTTCTTTTCTTACACACTGAGTTCATAAGTAAGTTAACTAAGAAGAAGTTGAAGTGAATTCACATGCTGCAGGGCTGTCCAAGTAATTCTATAGGCACTTCATAGTTTGCTTAGGACGATCCAGATTTTTGTAACTTTTACTTATGACAGTCCAAAATTTACTCAAGACAGCTCCTCCCCACCCTTCATTCTAAATTTCTACCCTCTCTTCAAATTTTCAAACTCCCAAACCCTAATCCTAACCTTAACCCTAACCTATCGGAGAAGGAGTAATAGTAGTAGAAGTAGGAGGCGGAGGCTGGAGGCTGGAGGAAGAGGAGGGGTCTGGAGGAGGAGAGGGCCTCCGCCGTGCGCAGCCTCCCGCGCGCAGTCCCCCGTGCGCGAGCGCATGCCTCCGTCGCCCGTAGGACGATCCAAATTTTTGTAACTTTCGCGCGTGCGCCTCCGTCGTGCGTCGTTCTTGCGCATGCGTGCACCTACGTCTCAAGTCGCTCTCGCGCGCTCGCCGCCGCCCCCGCTCACCGTCGCCCCCGCTGCTGTTGCTGCTACCGCTTCATCTTCTTTTATGCCTTCTTCTTAGGTCTGTAAACAAAATTGACGGCCCTTCCTATTGGAAGGACTGTAAAAAAAAATTACAGTCCTAATTATTTAGAACTGTCATCATTGAAAGGACTGTCATAATGTTGACAGTCAACATTATGACACTCCTGGGAAAAAAATTTGGACTAAAAAATAGAATTTATTGACTTTTATATGAAAAGTTTGACTGTCCTCAATTAAAAAACACTAGTGGCAAACATATAAAAAAAACTGAAAAAAAAAAAAATTTGGACTGCCCTAGACAAACTATGAATTGCCGATAAAATTTGTCTTTTTGGTTAGGACAGTTAGAATTTTTGACCACCGTTCCAATATGTATATTGTTATCTTTAGGACGGTTTTTACTGTCCTTCCAATAGATTGAGAAAGATAAGTTCTGCGGACTATACCAAGGGAGCCGAGGGCGGTGCCGAGGAGGAGGAGGGCAACGGTGTAGGGGACTCTGGTGCGGCGGAGGGCGTGCCTGGAGGCGATACCGAGCGCCAGGCTCATCCCCACGAACAGCACCGCGTCCTGCGGCTTCGGCTCGTTGGAGGACGCGCGTGGGGGGGCCGGGGCCGACTGCGCCGCTGCCATTTCCTGCTGCTGCAGTTGTCTCTTGTGGCTTGGCCTCGATCGCCTCTTGTGCTACTTAAAGGAGAGGAGGATTATATTGTAGGGTTATATTTAGATTAATTAATTAATGGGAGGGTGGTTCGATTTATAAATATAAAAAGTCTCATGTTTGACGCCGGATTTCCTTTGTGCTCTCACATATTTCTTTTTCTTCTTTCTCCAGGTGTCAATCTAGCTTTTCCTGATTTACCGACAATGATGAGATGGGATATATACTACTTTTACACTAATGAAGAGGCAAAAAGAAGAGAAACTGCTACTACTAGCGCTTGCGTCTCCCTCTGTCTGTCATTGGATCGATCATGAGTTGGGGCTATTGTCTTATTATGTATATTTGGCAGACGATATCTGCCAAAACTTGATCGTTGTTTTAAGGGCTAATCAGCGTTTAGACCCTGGATTTTATATCATCTTTGAATTTGTGTCCTAACTTGTGCAAATAGAGAATTTAGATCCCGAATTTTTATTATTTGGTTTAATTTTTTCATTATATTCTTTCTCTTATGTTTGACAATGAAACCTTCGTATATATAGACTAGAAAGGATAAAATGGAAAAATAACACAAAAAATAAAAATTATGGGTTTAAACTCTCAAATTGGACAAATCAAGACTTAAACTCTAAACTAGTATAAAATCCATGACCTAAATTCTAATTAGCCCTTGTTTTAACTAACATGTGTCTAATGGACCGGGCGGTCCAAAATATGGCTCGGATCTGGTTCGGTCAAATTCGGACTGAATCGACTCAGTCCGACTCATAGGATATTCGGGTTCGGATTGGATTTGGAATTGGGGTCTGATAGTTCGGACCGGTCCGGCTCGGTCGGTGAACCGAACAGACTGGTTTTTCACAATCGAAATCCGGTCCGATCGATGACCCTGGTCAAGTCCGATCCAGGCCCGATGGTGAACCACTCTAACCCAACCCCACCCCTTTGGATCTGATATATATATTATTTTTGAAGAGGTAATTGTGTTACAGACTCCTGCCTCGAAGGCCTACAAACTCGGCCCGAAGGTTCACCACATTCCGGCCCGAAGGCTCGCACATGCATCTGCACCGCACCTGCGCTGCAGCCATCATCAACTCACCACTTAATTTCCCTAAAGAAGAATTAAATGCCGCCAATGAGTCTCGAACCCGCAACCTCCTAAGTAATATACATCGGTCTTAACCACTAGGCTAGACTAGACGTCATTTGCCCAATATATATATATATATATATATATATATATATATATATTCAAAATTCGGTCCGGTCGGTGACCCTGGTCAAGTCCGATCCAGGTCCGGTGGTGAACTGGTCACCCCACCCCCCCTTTGGCCCTAATATATATATATATATATATATATATATATATATATATATATATATATATGAAAAAATAAAATATTAGTTATTGGCTGGTTCATATTCCTACATGAGTCATTACACATGTGGACCAATATTAAATTATCCCTCCCAGCAACTATATTAGTCTAAGGAGATCTTTTTACCAAAATACCCCCAATGTACAATCGTTTTAACCATTTTAAGGAAATTTTGGTCATTTGCTAAAAATAATTAAAATATCATTATGACAACTATATTTTAAGAAAATTGGAAGTAATTTGGCAGTCAAAATTTACTATAAATATGATATAATTCTTCCAAATTTATCACATCAATTTTTTTTCTCTCTCCCAATACTTACAAGCAATCTAATGATATTCGATGAATAGACTATTTTTTTGCTATCATAGAAAATGATTAACCAGCATAACAACCGCAAGATCAACAACTTCAATCCGTACTGCAACCTTAGAAGGTACAAGGACTTCAACTCGAAAAAAGACCAGAAATTTGGCATCACTTTAGTGGAGTTTACAATGAATGTGATATCGAAAGAAAAATCTCGCATTTAATTCTTGTTGAACGCTTGCAATGTGAAAAACGACTCCAATGAAAACCTAATTGGGGCACATAAAATTTACGTAGGCATCTAGACAAGTGCATCTAGTATCTTTGCATCTTCTTGAAAACATGTATCATTTTTCAATATGTATTATTATTGTTAGATATGTATATATAAATTATGCGACTTATGTTTAAGTTTTTTGCTTTCATTTTTTTTACAAGATTCCTCTGTGGTATTACAAAAAAGTCTCAAATATAAGTTATATTTTTTTAATGTTCCTTATGTTTGAGTTTCTACTTTGAACCTCTCTGAAAACTTTATTTGGAATATTAAAAAAAACTTTTAAAGAGAGATTGAAAACAGAAACCCAAACATAAGTTGCAAGACTTATGTACTAAGAATAATATATATTAAAAAATTATTAAAATATTGGCATAGAATTTTTCTTTAATATTGTTGCACATTTTTTTAAAGTCTTAGTTTCTAATGCCCAAAGCAATTAAAGGTCATTTGTTTATATTTTTTATTTTATTTTACACGGGCCAACTTATACCCGATCCTGAATCGGCTCGGGCTCAGCCCGGTCAAACCCGACCCACTGCTCATTTGGGTCAGGGTCCGGGTTGAGTTTTGATTTCTAAAACTCCCGCTCTGGGCTGGGTGGATTTTTAATGCCCAAAGCAATTAAAATTTGAATTTCGAGAAGCAGGTTATCAACTTAAACCCTTTTATTTACATATGTTACATTTTTTATATAATTATCTGCACAATATCTGCAAGATGAGATGATAAATATTATTCAACTAATGTTTCTTTAGTTAATCACTTGGACAAGGATATATTACTGTTGGGTACCAAAATATGATCAAAATCTATTTCGTTTTGGACAATTTATTTTTGCCACTCTTTCAACTCTTAAACGTAAAGTTCTTTTTTTTCCCCTTTTGCTAGAGGAAAAAAAGTATGGTATGGTGGAGGAATGCTATTACTTTCCCCTATTTTGTTTGTTCACCAAAGTGATATTTGGTGTGCCCTGGCCAACTAAGATTCTCTTTTTATTTCATTTACTCCTTGAAAGCAAATAAAATTTGAATGGGTGTCTCCTTTTGAAATTATTAGCCACCAAACAAGTAGCCTAGTAGGATTTACAATAATGCTAAGTTTATTACCTAAACACCCCCCCCCCCCCCCTCCTCCGTATGTGGGCCACACCGATCACATCCTCTCCTCCAATCGACGGCCGTCATGTGGTGTTTCTATCGCCGGACGACCATCGGATCCCACCTCTCTCTCCTCTCCCAATGAACAACCGTCATGTTGCCACCACGTCAGCGTCACATGGCTGGTTGTAAGAGGGTTGTAGGCATTTGGTTGTAGTTATAGCATAGCCCTAGGATTTAATACCAACATAGTCATATTTAAATTATAGATGAAGAAATTAATGCACTTAATAATAATGTATTTTTTTTTCATTATCTATATCACTTTTTTTTTGACTTTCCGGCATAACGTACGGGGTCCGACGTAACGCTCGGGACTTTTGTACACACTGTATTGCATGTCTTTGGGTCCACTGTCCCCAACACCCACTATTTATAAATGGAAGGAATAATACGCCTCCGTGGCTTAATCCACTGACATTTTACCATCCAGCCGGGATATTATATCTCTCCTGGGTAACCACAAGAGTCACTCGAGTTCGGTCATCATCTACATCACTTGAAATCTACTTTCACACTTTCTTGTGTTCCAACTGTGTCAAATGAAAAAAGAAAAAGTATATTTCCGTTTAGAGATAGACGAAAATGTTTGCCAAAAAAAATATAAAATAGAAGCGGAAACAGAAAAAAAAAAAAATTGTTTTAGTTATCGTATAAAGATGGAAACTTTTAAATAATATAATATAAAATAAAACCGAAAAACAAAAAAAGTGTTTCTACTATTCCTCATATTTTAAAATAGAAATGTTTCGACAAATATAATATACAATGAAAGTGGACAACAAAATACAAAATGTTTGACAAATCTCTACTTCTCTACTAATATAAGGTTGCTTGGAAATGGATTAAAATTTAGTTGTTTAAGCCGTCCCATTTGTAAAAAATTTATTAATTTTTTAAATTATCTAATTATTTTACTACATAATATAATTTATTTATAGCTAAACACTTCTAACTCAAGTAGTTAATGTATGAGACATTTTTCTTTGTTGTTTGAGTTCTATTTCACGAAAAAATGGTATCTATAATAAAATTATATAACATTTTTTTTACGTACGTGCAATGTACGTGCCCGTTATTAATACGACATAAAATGTTTAGCAATACAAAGAGACTACGCAACACTCGTTAGCTTAATTATTTTGACATAAAAAATGTTGGAGTTTTTAAAATTGGTCTCTAGATTTGATCTTCCAGCTATATGGCAAATCTAAGTGGGTATTCAATATAAAATTCTTTTATTGACTTATTCACATGAGGAGTGGTGGTCCATGTGATTGGCATGATGGAATATTGTTGGACGCACAGCAAAAATAGACCCAAAAAAATTAAAAAAATACCTCAGAGAAAGTTCACAACCACAAAGATAATGATTTACGTAGTTCGACCAAGATGCATACTTCCACGGACGATGGTGATTTAATTCCATTATGAAGAAGAAGAAAAAGAATTACAATTGCTCTCATGCTCTCAAGAACTCTCTACAAGAACTCTCTCTCTCAAAAACTTTTGTGTTGAACTTATTCAATAATTTTTTGCTCTCTTATGTCAAACTTCTTCAACAATCATTGAACAGAATTTGAGAGATACTCTTGTGTTGAACTTATTCAATAACTTACATGAGCACTCTTGAGATAATCTTGGAGAAACCTTTGGCCCCTTTATATAGCATGCCATATGTCTATACATAAAAATCTAACATTATTTAGGAATATGAATCCAATATTATGTAGGCTTAGGAATCCAATATTATTCTTGTCAAAGATTTGGTCAAAGGTCAAAGTCAATCTTCTTCAAAATATATGGTCAAATATATCTTTCTTCATATCTCTACCTTGTCAAAGATTTGTTCTTCTTCAAAGATATGGTCAAGGATTAAAGTCAATCTTCTTCAAAGATATGGTCAAATATATTTTCCTTCATATCTCCACCTCGGCAAGGTTTTGTCACAAAACTGAGCCGACACATTTTTCAACCGGCACAACTTCACCAAATCAACCACTCGTAAATCTCGTCCTTAAGGGATCTCAAGCAACACTTCTCCACCTGACTGTGGAGAAGCATCATTCTTCTTGTACACCCACTTACAGCCTATAGCTCGCTTGCCCTTGGACAATGGAACCAAATCGCATGTACAGTTATTGTGGAGAGACTCAATCTCTTGCTATATAGCTACCATCCATCTCTCGTTGCTAGTATCTTTGACAGCCTATTTAAAGGTGATAGGCTCATCATTCTCTACTGGCAGTGCATATGCCACTACATTCAACTATCCATAGTGCTTGACCGGTTCATTAAATCCATACATGTGCTCTGGTTTGACTGGTCTCCTTGGCCTAGTAGTAGCCGAAGAATCTTGCTGCTGGTGTTTCTCTTCCTCTGGTTGTTGTTCTTGTGAGGCTTGATGAATATCTTTAGAAACCTCCACATCATCTGATGCATCCTTAGATGACTCAATCTCAACAGTTTAAGATTTGCTAGATTCACCACTATCCTTATCGGACTCACTCTTCTTGCTTGAAGTTAACACTGAAGACTCATCGAAGGTGACATCTCTGCTGATTAAGAACTTTTTATCCTCTAAACAGTACATACGGTATCCCTACATTCCTTGTGCATATCCCAAGAAAATAGCCTTCTTGGATATCGGATCTAACTTACTATCATTGACATGATAGTAAGCTTTGCATCCAAACACGCGCAAAATATTATAATCTGCTGGTTTGTCGGTCATCTTCTTATATGGATTCTTATGGTTTATAGTCAAAGTTGGTGATCTATTAATCAAGTACCGCGTCATGTGTATAGCATATGTCCACCATTCCTTGCCTAAACCCGTATTGGAGAGCATACATCTTGGTTTCTCAAGCAAGGTTCGGTTCATCCTCTCTGCTAACCCATTTTGCTTTGGCGTGTTTCTGACAGTCCAATGTCGCATGATACCTTCTTGAGCACATAAATCTTTGAAAAGTCCATAGGTATATTCAGTACCATTGTTAGACCTCAATGTCTTTACCTTTCTGCATATTCTATTTTCTACTATCGTTTTTCACTGCTTGAACTTTTCGAACACTTGATCTTTGGTTTTGATGAAATACAACCAAACATAACGTATATAATCATCAATAAAAATAACATAGTACCTCGCTCCTTTCTTGGAAGAAATCTTGCTAGGTCCCCATACATTTGTATGCATATAGTCGAGAATACCTCATGTCTTCTGCTTGCTTGTACTGTAGGTCACCATGTGCTTCTTGCCATAAACACAATGCTCACAGAAATCCATAGTTGGCTTCTTCAAGCTCTTAAGTAACCTCTGCTTGCTTAGTAAGGTTAGGTCCTTCTCACTCATATGCCCAAGCCGCATATGCCAAAGACGTGTGTTATCAAACAAATCTTATGTACCGACTGCTAAAGTCCCAGTCCCAGTGCTTCCCAATAATATATAAATGTTACCATGTCGGTGATCTTTCATCACCACCAAAGAATCAGGAACAACCCGCAAGACCACCCTCGGCAACAAACTTGTTACCATTCGAGTCAAGAATACCAAGAGAAATAATATTTTTCTTAATGTCGGGAACATGTCTGACATTGGCCAAAGTTTGCACAATTCCATCATACATCTTCACCTTGATAGACCCAATTCCAACAGCTCGACATGTGTTGTTGTTGCCCATAAACATGGAACCACCATCCGTCGCCTTGTAGGAAGAAAACTACTCCCTTTTTGGGCACATAAGGTAGGAGCATCCATAATCGAGAATCCAACGGCCACTCATGTTGTCACGTGCTACCGAAAAACAGACTTCGCCACTGTCGACTTCTGAAGCGTAGTTTGCTTCATAACCTCCTCTTTCTGTTTTATTCTCCTTTTTTTTGTTCCTCTTCTTTATACGAGTACACTTATTTGTATAATATTTTTTTCATTACAGTTGAAGAACTTCACCTTCTCAATAGGTATCTTGGACTTGGATCTTGACCTTCTGCTGGAAGATGCTATATCGTTTGTCCTCCCTCTTGCCATCAAACCTTGGGCATGTTCTCCACTATTTTCGTCATTAGAAGCCAACCTCCGCACCTCATTAGACAATAAGGAACTTGTAGCTTCTTCTATGGAAATTGAGTCATTCCCATATAGTAATGTTTGAATAAAATTCTCATAGGAATCGGGCAAAAATAATAATAGGATTAGTACAAAACGATCATCATCTTCATATATGTCAACATCCTTTAGGTCAGAAATAATTCGATTTAATTAGAAATATTATCTCGAATTGATGTACCTTCCTCCATCATCAGTCTGTAGAGCGACTTTAACATATAAAGTTGGTTGGTAAGAGTCTTCATCATATAGAGTGATTCCAACTTTAGCCAAAGCCCTACGACGGTGGTTTCGTCCTTCACAGAGTAGACGGCATCTCTTTCCAAACATAGGCGAATAGCGGAACATGCTTCGAGATCCATGTCATCCCAATCATCATCGGTCATGTCAGCGGGCTTCTTTGAATTTCCAACGAACATGGCACATGGGTCATGCGAGTCATACGGGGCTATGGTTCTGCGGGAAGGTAGCTCCCGCGGGACCTAAGTTCCAGCGGGGAGTCAGCTCCTACATAACCTAGGTTCCAGCGGGCTATAATCCCGGGGGACTAGTGCTCCAACGAGGGTATGTTTTCGCAGAATTGTTGCTCCAACGAGGTTGTGCTTCCGCGGGATTGGTGTTCGAGCGGGGTTGTGCTCCCATGAAACTTAAGTTCCCGCAAGACTTAGGTCTCAACCCGACTTATCTAAACCAACACAGTAAAAATATAAGAACATGTTGAAAAAATTATGTGGTCTTTCTACTTTCTTCAGAGTCAATTAAAATTTATACAAAGATATATAAATCATAAATGTATCACTGACACAGTGAGTCTTACCCAAGTCCCACATATTTTCCTACAAACAAAGGATTAGCATTCAAACATATATATATATATATATATATATATATATATATATATATATATATATATATATATATATATATATATATATATATATATATATTTATCACGAGTCTGTCCCTACAAGCAAATGTTAACGTTCATAATATGTATGTGTATGTGTCATAAGTCATTTCCTGCAAACAAGTGTTAGCGTTCATAAAATATATGAGTACAAGTCTGTCTCTGCATCAACTAGTTAAGCCTCCAAACAGATGTCATTAGCATACAGCCTAACAATATGGCCAAATAAGTGTTAGCGTTCATAAAATATATGCGTACACGTCTGTCTCTGCATCAACTAGTTAAGCCTCCAAACATATATCATTAGCATGCAACCTAACTATATGGCCAAAACAATCACGAAACACCTTCTATCTCTAATTAATACTTGAGAAAGTCCTCCAGCATACAATAAATACACACGTAGCAAACTTTCTCCTCCTAGCCTATGCATACTATTTTAATCCATAACTACACCAAAATACTCAAACATATGAACTCAATGAACTCCACGAAGCCTCTTCCTTGTTGTCCAACTTTGAATACGTCTGGCATAACTTTAAAGGTGACTTTAGCACAACTTTTTATCATTTTTCAAGTAAATACAAGCTCACTCACTGTGAGACTCGTCTCACTGTTCTACTATACGTATCCGATATATGCACATTATACATGTATAGCTCGTTTATTGTTTAAGTGCTTACATCATGCTTTATGTCATTCATGCATTGTTTGGGTTATTTTTGTAAGTTTTCCTTAGTTGCATGCTTTGGACCGTTGGTCCCTTAGTTTTCTTAGTGTGTGGCTGTGATGAACCCGGGTGAGAGGCATGGATTATGATCCAATATCCTCCAATTCTAGCTCTTCCTATATAAGCAATCATATTCTCTTTCCTCTATTTTTCTTTTACTTTCGTTCCTCTTTCCTTCTTCATTTCTTCCCCAGCAGAGAGCAGCAGGCGAGCTTGGCCTTGGTCGTGGGTGACCTTGGTAGTGTTGGTATTATGCTAGAACTTGACCGTAGGCAAGTACATCTTGCCAACCGAAGGAATAACCTTGGATCTTGCTTTGATTCTTAGTATAACTTTTTTTAATCATTTGATCGGTTTTATTTTTTGGATAACATTTAGAACTTGTCCCATTGATAATTTTATTTTTCTAGAATTAGATTTTTTATGGAGCCCGAGAACAACAAGTCAGAGAATACAAAGTTGGCCTGATAATGCATACAAAAAGTACGCAGGGAACCCTTGTCGCATAAAGCGAAGTTCCAGTGAGCGCACTTGTGTGTGTTTCACAAATTCCTTAGAAAATATGCCATGATATGTTGAGTGCTCTGGGCGCAATTCTCTACTCCTACGTACGTTTTATACTATGGCAATTCTTTTAAAAGTACACCAATCCTAATTGGGGCACTTTTGAATGGGTCTGCAAGTCATCAAGAATGTACGCCACTGCTTAAATAGCCAAGTTGGCGCACTTTGCAGATAATGCAGAGTTGGCGCACTTTGGTAAACTTTCCTTACCGGCATACTTTTGTCGCTTCTGGAGAATGACGCACTTTGCTGTGTTGGTGCGTTATGTGGCATTCTCCAGAGATGGCGCACTTTTTAGCCCTTCGTAATTACTTAATGACTAAGCAATGACTTCTGACCATTCTCGAGAATTATGTTCGCGACTGCAGGCTTGTCTCGACTGCTGTTCCATGCCTTGAAACTTGTGTTTTGTCTTTTAGTAGACCTTCCTACGCTTGTTTGTGCGCCAAACCTCACTACTGGCATACTTGATGAAAGTGAGCCAAGTTTATATCTTTGGTACTTTCATTTGTGCGCCAATGATAGATTTATGCGCCAAGCTACTGGCTCGCGTACTTTTATCATTGTGCGCCAAGGTCCTAGAAGTGCGCTTTAGTATGATTTGTGCGCCACATTTTACTCGGAGTACTTTTGTATCAAAGTGTGCCAGAACTGCCCAGATTAGTGATTTGTGCACCAAAACTCTTGTTGGCCATTTGTGTGCCAAAACTATTTTTGGCAATTTGTGCGCCAATATTCTTTTTGGTCATTTGTGCGCTAATAGTGGTTTTGGCCCATTGTGCATGGATGTTATTTTTCTTGCCTGATTTTATTCGCCAACCCTGAATTGATGATTTATACACCTGTATGATAGTATTCTCTTTAATATGCTTAGCTTTTGATGATGCTCTGGTTCTCTTTAATCCTGTTATTTTTGTTAATCCTGGTTATTTCATGAATGTGACATTCTTGATCTTGATTTTCTGACATGTAACCCCCCTGATTTTTCAGAAATTTTTAATTTAAATTTTTCACAATTTTCTGTAATTTTCTAGGATTTTTAAAAATTTATTTTAGATTCAAATATAATTAAAAATATTCTAAACTTTTATTTTAGGTTCTAAATAATAAAAATATTTTTTAGAAGTTTTTGGGAATTTTCTGAGTATTTTTAGTATTTATTGGGAGTTATTTAGGCTAATAACTAATTTTTAGGACTTGTAGAATTTATTGTGCAATTCTAGGAATATAGAATGGAATAAAGTTATTTTCTAAGGTTTATAATATTATTATATATTTTCTACAATTATTTCAGAATTTTTGGAATAATGTTAGTATTTATTTATAATTTTATGGTAAAACTAATTTTTAGAGCTTCTCCTAATTATAGTAGGAAATCTATGAATATATAATTATCCCAAATATTTTTCTAAGATTTTTAGGTTCAAAATATATTTTCTGTAATTTTTACAGATTTTTATGATTATTTTTAATGTTTATTTTGAGTTATTTAGATTTAAAACGACTTAAATAATATTTTGATAAAGGCAAATAAAAAAAAAATATAACCAAAACCATCCAATCAAATCATGACACGTGTCACCCTATCAACTTTCATTCAGCCGCTCAACATCCCTATATATATATATATATTATTATAACCCTAATTATCCCATTATTTTTAGAGAGAGAGATTTTGGAGAATTGTCATCTAGGGTTCCTTCATCTTCCAGAAGCCACTGCGCATAGTTCCGGACTCCAAACGAGGCCTAGTTTCTTGCGTTAGAACGATATTGAGGTTAGATTTCCGATTATATAATTTGATTTACGAAATTATGAGTATTAAATTCTGGAAAATTCGTAGAGCACAGCATGTCCGAAAATAGACGTGTTTCAATGTTTTCGCGATTCCGGGAGAACCAGGAATCAGAATCATGAACCGTTTAAAGTTTCGGAAATCTAATATCGATATCATGGACATATGTTTTTCCCAGAATTTAATTCAATATATTTTCATACTGTTAATTCTGTAGAACTTCTAGGTTAGAATTTAACCATCGGTGCACGATACGAAACTTGTATGGGCCATAATTCTCAAACGAATTTGAATTCGGACGAGCCGTAAATTCCAGCATGTTTTGATGATGAAATATACAGAAAATCATGCATGAAATTTGAGTTTGTGTCGGTTGACTTTTTGGTCAACAGATCGCCTCGATTTGCGTGCCATGAGTCTCGAGTTGATAAAATTCAGTTCCTTTGGACAAAATTTAGGAATTAACCTAAACAAATCAGAATAATAAGATTAAAATAGGATTTTAGAGTAATTATTCCAGAATTAAATAAGTTAAAATAAATTATCTTTTGACATGGTAAATTGTAATACATAGGCTATTTGGACTGTGACTTGGACTCTGATTCACACCAGTAGCAGGACCCCAGGCAAGTGTACCTTGCCTACATTGCAGTTCTTGTTACATATTTCCTTGGTTTATTTATATTTTTGTACATGCTTGACCTAGGACCGTGTGACTTACTTAGCGTCCGATTATTAGTCGGGTGCCAACACTGTACGCAGAGTTGTGTACGTCACCTAGAGATGTGGATTCATGACCCTTTATATTCTCGTACTTGTCTTATCAAGTACATCATAACCCAGGATACTTGACACTATTCATGAGACAGAATCTTCCTGAGATATTCATGGTGATTCTGTATAGGATACAGGTTTATGACATAGACATTACATTCATAGACATTAGATGACTTGCTGCATTAGATATGATCGTGCGTGACATGGACATGATGCATCGTAGACATGAGACGTGTGATTACATGGGGTGGGGAGACACACACAGGCTACAGGCTGATTTCATATATATAATACATAGTAAACTACATAGTAAAATACATAGTTATTACTGCTACCGGCTCTCCGACACAGAGCTTGTAGTGGTCTCAGCCTGAGTACTATTGATGCTCTCACTTGCATTTCACATAGATGGTTACATATTTACCCTTTTTATTTCATTGACTAATTCACTGCATTTATTTTGGCTTGAGTTATTTTGTACCTTGCTATGTCCCCTGAGGACCTGGATCCGGATTATGTCCCCAAGATTAGCTGACGAGATCTGTCCCGAGATATACGGGACCGGAGCATTAGCATTAGCAGAAGCAGGTGTCTACATTGGAGCAGAACCAGGATCAGAGGACGAGATCGTGCCAGAGGACTTCTCCTGAGTATTGGCTTGAGATACTCATTTATTTCTGTTTCTAGTACTTTATTTTCAGTCTATTGTATTGATGTATCAGACTTATTCTCGGATTATTCTTCGAGACACTTTTATTGTGATATGTCAGTTTATATTTATTTACATTTATTCTGGCATTTGATCTGTGATTATCTGTTGTGGATGAGATTAGAATAGACTGTGACTTGTATCATTGGACCTATTTATTGTTGTACTACAGCTTAAGTATGCCCCGATGGATCCATTAAATTGGGTTTGTCCATCGGTGTGTGCTGCTGGCCATTGCCACGTGGCTAGTCCCTCGATATTTTGGGACTGGGGCGTGACATGGTTTTTGTGGTGGCCCATGCAGGTCAACGACTAAATTGTTAGGTTTCAACTTAGGGACCGAGCAAGCCTGCAATAAGAATAGGATAAGTTTTTAGGATCTCATCCACTTGCTTGAATCATTCTTGACATCTGTATCGCATTTGAATTAATTTCTTGACTTACATCCTGCCTTGATTCCTGTGCGCTTCTTATTGTTTATTTTGGTTGTTACTCTAAATTTTTCTATGTGATTGGTAATTAGAAATTGACAGTTTAAGTTATTATTATAGATTATGACCTAATGATTACCCCTTAGCTTTAAGTCGCGTAATTAGTACCCCCACCTCGATACAAGTTAGATCCCTTCCCCTTGACGGCCAGTAACTCTTCTATCCTCACTATCGACACTTGTTCTATAAGCACTAAGACTAAGGCTTAAGACGACCATGACCTATGTAATATAGGAGGATACCCTAATAGGTACCAAGACCCCTTCTCGTAGACCTTAACAAGAGTTTCCACAGTATCCTTAAGACGATTTCAGTATTAGTTTATTGTTTTAATTTGGGTAGTATGCCTCACAACATAGTACCACCTAGCCCTATTGACCCATTGATGAGGTGAACTAGGATGACACAACTTTAGACTTGCATAAGAAGATAGTGTTTATTCAGACTGTAGAAATTAGAGACCCGTATCCCTATTTGGTTGACCAGCGGCTTAGCTAAGGAGTAGTATGACAACTAGAGAGACTGTAGAGTCTTATTTTTGTTTTGTTTGTGAACTTGAACTATTTCTCTCATCAAAATCTAGCGTACTTATATTTTGTACTACCTCGACTTATGCTGCTGTTACAGCCTAGTTTTGCAAGCTCAATTTTTATCAAGCTTGTTCATGACATATGTATTAGTGGACATGTACACTAATACATTTCAGAATCAGTATATTAAGGTCTAGCTAACCTTAGTGCACTCGATTCGCCCCTCGTAATACTACTTTACGTGGATTGAGATATGTAGTGATTAGTAGACGAATGTACTTTCCCTCTAGATATGTCTGAGCCTATCGTATCCGTTACATAACTATACCGATACGAGCAGGTGAATAGGAATTGCCCAGAATAGGATTTCAATCCACATCTGCTTGACAATTCCCATTTGAACTCTTTAAACGCCTTGACCCCGATACTTCTATTATATTACCTCACCCTTGAACTCTTTATTATTGATCTCCGTCTTCCCTTATTTCGGAAAGACGAAATCTCGTGCTTGGTATAAGTTTGATATATAGACAGTACTAGATATACCCCACAGGCCAGTCGCATTGTTGGTGACTGTCTTTTATAAATGATTAAGGGCATATCATAGATGATCTGGTTGGTGTTAAAACTTTGAGGATTCAATAACATGATTACATAATTTTGGGCATACCTTTCTTAGATGTATAGCCTTAGATGATAGATGGGTAAATTCTAAGTTGGGTAGAGACTGCAATGTTCACTTGAGAAGAATTCTTTAGACTGTAATCAAGTAAGATTTGATAAAGAGAACCCTACCCTATTTTAATTTTGAGGACAAAATTTTTATAAGTTGGGTAGATTATAACCCCCCCTGATTTTTCAGAAATTTTTAATTTGGATTTTTCACAATTTTCTGTAATTTTCTAGGATATTCAAGAATTTATTTTAGATTCAAATATAATTAAAAATATTCCAAACTTTTATTTTAGGTTCTAAATAATAAAATATATTTTCTAGAAGTTTTTGGGAATTTTCTGAGTATTTTTAGTATTTATTGGAAGTTATTTAGGCTAATAACTAATTTTTAGGATTTGTAGAATTTATTGTGCAAGTCCAGGAATATAGAATGGACCCACATTATTTTCTAAGGTTTATAATATTATTATATATTTTCTGGAATTATTTCAGAATTTTTGGAATAATGTTAGTATTTATTTTTAGTTTTATGGTAAAACTAATTTTTAGAGCTTCTCCCAATTATAGTAGGAAATCTATGAATATATAATTATCCCAAATATTTTTTTAGGGTTTTTAGTTTCAAAATATATTTTCTGTAATTTTTCCAGATTTTTATGATTATTTTTAATGTTTATTTTGAGTTATTTAGATTTAAAACGACTTAAATAATATTTTGATAAAGGCAAATAAAAAAAAATAATATAACCAAAATCATCCAATCAAATCATGACACGTGTCACCCTATCAACTTTTATTCAGCCGCTCAACATCCCTATATATATATATATATTATTATAACCCTAATTATCCCATTATTTTTAGAGAGATAGATTTTGGAGAATTGCCATCTAGGGTTCCTTCATCTTCCAGAAGTCATTGCGCATAGCTCCGGACTCCAAACGAGACCTAGTTTCTTGCGTTAGAACGATATTGAGGTTATATTTCTGATTATATAATTTTATTTACGAAATTATGAGTATTAAATTCTGGAAAATTCGTAGAGCACAGCATGTCCGAAAATAGACGTGTTTCAATGTTTTCGCGATTCCGGGAGAACCAGGAATCAGAATCATGAACCGTTTAAAGTTTCGAAAATCTAATATCGATATCATGGACATATATTTTTCTCAGAATTTAATTCGATGTATTTTCATACTGTTAATTCTGTAGAACTTCTAGGTTAGAATTTAACCATCGGTGCACGATACGAAACTTTTATGGGCCATAATTCCCAAACGAATTTGAATTTGGACGAGCCGTAAATTCCAGCATGTTTTGATGATGAAATGTACAGAAAATCATGCATGAAAGTTGAGTTTATGTCGGTTGACTTTTTGGTCAACAGATCGCCTCGATTTGCGTGCCATGAGTCTCGAGTTGATAAAATTCAGTTCCTTTGGACAAAATTTAGGAATTAACCTAAAAAATCAGAATAATAAGATTAAAATAGGATTTTAGAGTAATTATTCCAGAATTAAATAAGTTAAAATAAATTATCTTTTGACATGGTAAATTGTAATACATAGGCTATTTGGACTGTGACTTGGACTCTGATTCATACCAGCAGCAGGACCCCAGGCAAGTGTACCTTGTCTACATTGCAGTTCTTGTTACATATTTTCTTGGTTTATTTATATTGTTGTACATGCTTGACCTAGGACCGTGTGACTTACTTAGCGTCCGATTATTAGTCGGGTGCCAACACTGTACGCAGAGTTGTGTACGTCACCTAGAGATGTGGATTCATGACCCTTTATATTCTCGTACTTGTCTTATCAAGTACATCATAACCCAGGATACTTGACACTATTCATAAGACAGAATCTTCCTGAGATATTCATGGTGATTCTGTATAGGATACATGTTTATGACATAGACATTACATTCATAGACATTAGATGACTTGCTGCATTAGATATGATCGTGCGTGACATGGACATGATGCATCGTAGACATGAGACGTGTGATTACATGGGGTGGGGAGAGACACACAGGCTACAGGCTGATTTCATATATATAATACATAGTAAACTACATAGTAAAATACATAGTTATTACTGCTACCGGCTCCCCGACACAGAGCTTGTAGTGGTCTCAGCCTGAGTACTATTGATGCTCTCACTTGCATTTCATATAGATGGTTACATATTTACCCTTTTTATTTCATTGACTAATTCACTGCATTTATTTTGGCTTGAGTTATTTTGTACCTTGCTATGTCCCCTGAGGACCTGGATCCGGATTATGTCCCCAGGATTAGCTGACGAGATCTATCCCGAGATATACGGGACCGGAGCATTAGCATTAGTAGAAGCAGGTGTCTACATTGGAGCAGAACCAGGATCAGAGGACGAGATCGTGCCAGAGGACTTCTCCTGAGTATTGGCTTGAGATACTCATTTATTTCTGTTTCTAGTACTTTATTTCCAGTTTATTGCATTTATGTATCAGACTTATTCTCGGATTGTTCTCCGAGACACTTTTATTGTGATATGTCAGTTTATATTTATTTACATTTATTCTGGCATTTGATCTGTGATTATCTGTTGTGGATGAGATTAGAATAGACTGTGACTTGTATCATTGGACCTATTTATTGTTGTACTACAGCTTAAGTATGCCCCGATGGATCCATTAAATTGGGTTTGTCCATCGGTGTGTGCTGCTGGCCATTGCCACGTGGCTAGTCCCTCGATATTTTGGGACTGGGATATCCATTTAGCGGGGCACACCCAGTTCCGGAGAAATCAGGGTATCCATTTTTTTGATTTCGTGTCGCAGTTTACGATCGCCACAGGACGCGATACCCCGAACAAATTGCTCTGGTATCGAGAGGGTCATGTAGTCTACGCGTCACAACAGACGGTTCGGAAAACGAGACAGTGAGAGAGAGAAATCTTCACCTGAATAGAGCGCCGAAGAAGACTGAATATACGCATTTCCGGGAGGTGGTGCGACGCGGCACGGCCGGCTTGCTGGCGGCGGCGGCTAGGGCACGACGGAGGCGGCTGCTGGTCTCGGTGGTGGGGTCGTCGAGGCTCGTCGGAGTCGGGGTGGCGCCGGAGGATGGCAGCGGCGGCTCGGCGGGGCTTTGATCGTGGTTCTAGGATTTTATAGGAGAAGGCCAGCGACGGGTCGTCGGAGGAAAAAGGTGGCCGAGGCGTCGGCTGCTGGTGCTGGCGGTGGTGGAGATCGCAGCACTGGAGGTTGGCGGTGGTGGAGATCGCGGTGGTGGAGTTGGCGGTGGCAGCGGGGTTAAATAGGAGTGGGGTTGGCCGTTGGCGGGGAGGTGAAGGGGAAGAGGCGGCCGGCCGGTGGGGAAGTCGAACGGAGGCGGTCAGGGAGGTGGAGGGGCGACGGTCGCGGGTGAACGGCGGAGGCGAACGGCCGCGGGGAGGTGAAGCGGCGGCGGCGGCGGGGGGGATTGAATTGCTACTGTTACTGTAGCAAGCGGGTAGGCGGGTCTTAGTGGGTTCGGGTTTAGGATCCGGATCCGACCCGACCCGCTAGAGTTTGGGTCCGGTTCGGATGGGTTCGGGTCAGCCCGGTTGTTTCAGGTTGGTTCATTAAACTGGGTTTGAAATTAAACCGGTTTAAATTGGTTTAATAAATACATTAATTTTTAGGTCTTTAAAAATGGTTCCGGGGTCCAATAAATTCCAAAAAAATTACCGTATGTCTAATATTTTATTTTACACCCAAAAATATTATTTCCATAATATTTTAATATTTATTTTTAATACTAAAAAATATTTAATTCAGAAAAATATTTATTTTAATTCCTGAAAAATCACAAAAAATTCAAGAAAAATTTCGAATTTTTTTTTTTAAATTTCTGAAAAATCTGGAGGTTTACTCTCTCTCTCTCTCTCTCTCTCTCCTCTCTCTCTCTCTCTCATAAACATTTATCACATTAAAATGTGATGTACTACGAATTATAAGAAAGTTCTTCACAATAATTGATATAGAGTTGTATGAATGTGGTTTTGAATCAATGTCAAATTTTAGCCAAAACAACTATGAGCACGGACTAGATTGAATGATGAGGGGACAATAATATAATGACATTTTTTGCAAAACAAGTTTACACGGAGCCAAAACATTGTGCATTTTTTAGAAATTTGAAAATTAAACTAATAATTTTTAAAATTTTGATAAAATTAGAGGGGCATGACCCCATAGGCCATGATGTAGCTCCATACATGGACAAAGTTGTCATAAAACATAGACTGATATGTTGGTGAGTAGATAGACTACTTATAAGTAAAATTTAAGATCATATAACAAATTAGTACACTCCGTGGTTCAATGTACAAAAAAAAAAATACAATCAAAATTGAGTGGTGAGGCAGACAAGAATATAATTAAGTAGATATTTTTCACAAAATATTTGGGGGAAGCGGATAAACCATATTTTATAAATTTAAAGTTTATACAAAAATTTTTCAAAGTTTTTATATGAGATATGGTGTGAAAGAGAACAAACTCCCATTGTAAAAGGAGAAATCTTGGACAAAAACTTTGATACAGATGGATGTATCAAAGTTTTGATACAACCACTATGTGACAAATAGACTCTACCTCAAAGTTTATATATATATAAATATATATTTGTACGTTTTACGAAGAGAGAGGGAAGATGGTGGCACTTGTCATACAGTAGCGTATCAAAATTTTCATACAGTCATATGTATCAAAAAAAAATTTCGAAATCTTGGAGGATACATTGGAAAAATGGAAAAGAAGAATACAAACTATAATGGACAATCCAAATATAGAGTAAAAAAAAAGGCCAATAAAAGAACAAACGTACGTAGCAAAAGATGGTGTTTGATATACAATTTTTTTTTTTATTGTCTATAAGTTTTTAAGACAGAAAACATATTCCGTATACCAAACAATCCTTTAGTGTCAAATAGATACTAGAGAATACATTGTTTCTTTTTCGACATATGGTACTTTACCAGTTAACAAACTCTTGGTGCTTGTATTCGTGTAGCATCGGAGTCTGATGTAGAACAAATATGATCAAATTAATGTCGGAGAAGTGTAACTCAAATTTTAATTTCTTAGGATTTTAATTATCTGCATCTAATATTTCTCGTGTTGTTCAGTTCACTTTATATAAACTAGTCAAGTTCACACGTGATTCACCTAACAAAAAAATAAAACCTATGTGATGTTATTGAAAAGATAAAATTTTAAAATAGTTAAAATTTGATTTGTATATATTTTAATTAAGAGTAAATTATCCAAATGGTGTCTGAAGAATGTAGTAGTTGCCGTTTTGGTGATCAAACTTTTTTTTGGGTTAATTTGGTAACTAAGTTTTACACTTTGGTTTAAAGAGTGCATGAACTAGGTTTTGTTGTTATTTTGGATAGAAATCGTTAAAAAATGGACATGCGATCGTCACGTGCCATATTTTTAGGGTTATTTTTTTCGTGACCAGTCGATATGTCGGCTATAATTGATTGTAGAGCTGTCATTTTGTAATCGACAAAAGTTATTTGTTTATGTATAATTTCTTCGAACACCAACATTCTTAGTCGAAAAACAAAAATATGACAAAACAAATATAGAAAAAAAAGGTACGTGACCATCACATTTCCATTTTTATCGATTTGCATCCAAAAAGACCAACAAAATCTAGTTCAGGCACTCGTTAAACTAAAACACAAAACTTCGATACCAAATTAACAAAACAAAAAAAGTTCAATCACCAAAACGGCAGCCAGTACATTCTTCAGCCACCATTTGAATAATTAACTCTTTAATTAAAATTGTTATAGAATTGTTTATAGAACTTTGGATATATGTTTAGATAATACCATGTAATTAGTTTAAATATGATTTGAATATTGAACATATTTTAATTTAAATTTATTATACATATGTTTATACGATTTTGGATATAAGTTGAACGAGTTATGCAGATTTTAAGATTTGACTTAGACAGTATATTTTTTTAAAACTATTTTTAAGTCTCGTTATAATAGTAAAAATAAATTTTATATATATATATATATATATATATATATAAATATATATAATTTTTTGTGGCCAATATCAAATACCCCATTCCGACCCATCCCCATTAGGATGGAAGAAGACGAGGAGGATATTTGACAACAATGGCCATGGGAAGAAGGCGACTAAGGAACCACCAGCCCGAGCACGACACAATTTGGTCTTATCTAACCCTTATTGTCGATGTGTTGTGACATCTACTGATAATAACATTTTGGAAGTAATTGACATTTCTGGTGACATATGAGAAACGCATTCTTTTTAATACTTAGATACTAGACTATCATATTGTGTCCTTGTGTCAAATCTTTTGCTTCGTCAAGCAGGAGATATATGCTGACCATGCACCATTGATCATATCCTGTGAACTCATACAGGAAATTGACAATAGCATTAAGTTGACCAAGTTTGCAAGTTGCAATTTAGGCATTGAAAATGTCCAAGTCATGCACCGAAATATGAAGAATTGGAGATATTCATAGTATGATCACAAGTATAAAAACAAGGGGATGATCTAAAATCCAACAATCAAGTCTTATGATCATAAGATAATTTGAATATCTGAATCGAAGAATAAACACGCCTACGTGATTTCTGATTCCTCTTCTGCTGTGAGCATGTCTTGGGAGAAGGAATATTCCTTCTCCAACCTAAATGCTTGTGCCAGAGGAATTTCATGAGGACAATCCCCTCTTTCATCGAGCATATTTTCGTGAGAATTTTATGCGAGGAAGATTTTCATATTTTTGCGAGGATCATTTATGCGAGGTTAACCGTTTCTTCTACCGTGCAAACTTTGTGCGATATTGTCTTTATAATTATGCAAGGGTGATCATTTCTTCCTTTAGGAGGGAGGAGATTTTGTGCGAGGTAGGCATGTAATGGCTCAACAAAGACGTCATAAATGCTATCTCATATGTGATCATGAAATTAGTAGCAAAATGAGGACTAGCAAAAGCAATAAATATCACATGATCATAATCTAATTGTAGTCTAGAGAAATATAACCATGTTGTCCGAAGACGAGAAAAAACTTCTAAAATGCTAAGCGAGCTAACACATACTCGGTGGCTAAAAGTCCAAAAGAATAAGTATCTACACAAAATGATAGATGCTAGGAGTGGGAAAGAAGAAGTATCTGCTCTAGCTCAAACGTCGTCGTCCTCTTCGTATGTCACATCAAGTGAAAATGGCAAAAGATCCTCTAGCTCCACTAAGATGCGTGATTGTGCAAAACTAGTGAGATTAATCCCCAAGAGCAATTAAGACAAAGAAAGCTTAAAATAGTAACAAAAAATAGCAACAAAACAGTAATAAAAATATCATGTAAAAGTGGAGTAGAATCCATAGTTTGTCTACGAGACATTGACCATTTTTGCACCAAACAAGGACAAGAGAAAAAAATTATAGTCAAGTCAACGCTGCATTTCAAAGTCATTTATACTAATATGCAATGACACAAGCTGATATACTGTCACGTCATAATCCCAAAATACCGAGGGACTAGCCATGTGGCAATGGCTAGCAGCACACTCCAATGGACAAACCCAATTTAATGGACCAGTTATAGTGTACTTAAGCTGTAAAACAAATATAATGGACTATGATATATGTCACAGTCTAATTCTAATCTCATCCACAGAAGGTAAGCATAATTCAAATGTCAAACTAATCAAAGAGAAATATAATCCAACAAGTCTCAATAACATGTCTCGGGAACAACCCGATAATAATTTTAGTACAGTAATCCAAGAGACAGGAAATAGAGTATCTAAAACTAGATAGAACTGAGTATATAACAAATACTCAGGAGAAATCCTCTGGTACCACCTCGTCCTCTGGTGCTGGTACTGTTTCAGTGTCTGCTCCTGTCTCGTATACCTCGGGGTAGATCTCCTCTGCTATACCTGGGGACATAATCCGGATCCAGGTCCTCAGGAGACATAGCAAGGTACAAGAATAACTCAAGCCAAATAAAAATACAGTATATAAAAATATATCAACAGGGCAAACTATGTAACTATCTATGTGAAATACAAATGAGAGCATTAATCATACTCAGGCTGAAACTACTATAGGCTCTGTAGCGCCCCGTTCTCCCGATGCGGAGAGCGCGGCTAAGAAACACAAGACGGTATCGTTCGATCGGGATAGATTGAATTAAGAACTCGTCCTCGTTATGGATTTGTTTCTTCGGAATCGATTCCCATATTCAGTGGACTGCGCCCCCGGGATCGGCTTAGCGGCAGAGTCAGGAGGGACCTCTCCGCTGCTATCTTTTATTGCCTCGGTTTTCGATGTCGCTTGTTGCTTTCGTGCTTTGAGTTGGTTTTGGGATTTGCTTGTTTTCCTTGAACGGTTTCGATGGTTTTTATTGTTTTCGTTCATTGACTTGCACTTCTATTCCGAGAATGGAAAGAGAGGAAGAAGTATTAATCGAGCTGTTCGTGTGCAGGTGAACGAGCAGTAGGCGGCTTGCGAGCGGAGTCGTGAAGCGCCTCTTTCCTTCTTCTTTCCAAAATCTAAGTGAGTGGCTACCATCCCGATTAGCTAGTCCTGCTTCCAGCTTCACAGCTAATCAATCTGCACTCTCCTTTGCCCCGATCAAACGATACCAAGTAATAATAAAAGAAACCAAGATAAAAGAGAATAGACTTGGTTAATACTGCTTGTCAATCAAAACTGTGAACGGTTACTTACTTGCATGCATGTTCGCTCGGAAATATTTATCATATGCATAATACAAGTTAGAATGTATGCTCTTCTTTAAATTATGCTATGAACATAACTCATCCTGAATGCAATAATCTGATAGGGAGACTATGCCAAAGTAGCTCTCCTCCTGTTACTGTCCCGTGCCTGTTATTGCCCTGATTTGCCTCAACTGCTAACTTAGTGTATATGTTGATCACGGACAACTTGTGCACAAGGCCCTTAGTTCCTGCGGACGGTCGCTGGGGCACTGGCACCGATTCGATCCGGGCGGGAACTCTCCTGTTTAGTCATCCTGTGCAAGGACGGAATGGCGTGCAGCACTCCCGTGCTCTCGCTGCATACCATCCTCGTCAGTGACTAAAATTGGTCCAATATGGCATCCAGCCAGTGATCCCCTGTATATTTAAACCTGTTGCATACTAACTTGTGTCTTCGTTTCAGGGAAGGCATGGTAAGTATTGTGCAGGTAATTCAGACGGTCAGGTAAAATCCACCGAACGGTGGCACGTTCATTTCAGTAAATTCAATATGCTGCTTACTTGTAAATGAACTAAGGCAAGATAGAAACCCACAAATATGCATGCTTCATTAAAACAACGTGTTGATTGGTATAGTCAGGCTAGCTCGCCTTCACCAGCATGTTTCGATATGCTGACCCTCGTTGAAACAGGTTCTCCGCACCAAGGCGAACCGAGCGAGGAGCCGAAGTCGTCTTCCCGATCCAGTCCAGCTGTTGGCGCATCTTCACCGCGCCCCCGAAGCATTTTGGAGTCAGGAGCCTGCAACTCTTCATACACAAATGCAGCTCCGTGGCAAAGCGATCCTCCAGCCTGGAGGTCTTTATCATTTTGAGTTTATAAAAGGATGTAATGTACAGGACTGCTATCTCATTTTGAGTCAACCCTTTTGTAAGCCGTTCGGCATATTAGCTAACTCGTTCAAGAGTTTGTAATAGATGTTCATTATCAATAAAGAGAACTTTTCTATGTTTCAAATCTGTGTTTCAATTTATCTGCGTACTCTGAATATGTGCTTGCTATGCAAATCATTAAAGCCTTGTGCGGGCGCAACTCCAGGCCCGCACGGCGGTCACGACTCGGGGGACGCCTCGGGGCGTGACATAGTGGTATCAGAGCACAGATTCAAAGTTCCTTAGACTTCGTGCTGGAAAAGTTCCTTTAACGATCAAATTCCTGTGCGAACTCTTGAACTCGCTAGGCCAAAATGAGATACGTTCATGCAATAAGTCCATAATACATTATGATCCTAATATAATTTACCTTCTTTTGAAGGAATGGATCCAGCGCAATCTGCAGCGCAACCACCGATCGAAACACAAGAGAGCAGTTCGGGCAATTCGGGAAGCTCTCGAAGCCAGCGAGGCATGTCTCAAGTCGACCCGCTAGAGCGGGTAATGCAAATGTTAGAATCGCAACGACAACGAGACGATGCTCGCCAAGCCAGGCTCGAGAGTAATCTAGAGACCCGATTCTCAGTCCAACAGAAGCAGGTCGATGCCCTGCAACAGATCGTTCAGACTTTGGCTGCCAACCATTCCGCCGCAACAGCAACGACTCTGGTGGAACAGCCCGTGCTTGAAGTGGAAACGCCTCAAATCCCAAGGCCGAGGGACGTGACTGCCTTCAACTTGGGCCATTTCAAGAAAGTCTGCAACACCCCATTCAACGGGACTGAGGACCCAGTGATAGCTCTAGATTGGCTAGCCGAGATCGAAGACCACTTCACTCTGCTAGAGGTCCCCGAAGACAAGCGCGTCGCCTGCGCGCAACTGCAGCTCCGCCTCAACGCACACGATTGGTGGGACGTGCATCGACGATCTCTCCAATTTGATCACGGAGAGGAGGCGATCTCGTGGACGACCTTTCGTGCCGCGTTCGAAGAAGAGTTTATACCCCCTCCAGTACAACGTCAAATGAAAAATGACTTCGTGCAACTGAGGCAAGGCAGGATGACAGTTAAAGAATACTCCGCCGAGTTCAACCGACTCTCGAAGTTCGCTAGGGCCTATTTACCTGATGCAGCGAGTCTAGCTAGAAGGTTTGAAGGTGGACTACGCCCTGCCATCCATTCGTACGTGGTCAATAATCAATACGGGACAATGCGTGAAGTCATGAATCACGCCCTATCCCTCGAGCCGCAGTATCCTCACGTTTCCACCGGCGCTGTGCATACCTACAATCACAAATGCCAAGGCAACGAGGGAGGAAACAACGCTGCAAAGCGTCACAATGATGGCGGGAAGCAGAAGACAAATCCCAACCAAACATGTAACTTCTGTAGGAAGCCAGGGCACCTGTTCAAGGATTGTCGAAAGCGACTCGGGAATTGCCTCCGTTGTGGTGATCCAACCCATCGGGTGGATGCTTGTCCTGTCCCGGATCGCCGCCCTCGACATAATGCTCCCTAACGGTAGGCCCTATTCCTAAGTTTCGGGACGAAACTTCCAATTGGTTGGGTAGGATGTAGCGCCCCGTTCTCCCGATGCGGAGAGCGCGGCTAAGAAACACAAGACGGTATCGTTCGATCGGGATAGATTGAATTAAGAACTCGTCCTCGTTATGGATTTGTTTCTTCGGAATCGATTCCCATATTCAGTGGACTGCGCCCCCGGGATCGGCTTAGCGGCAGAGTCAGGAGGGACCTCTCCGCTGCTATCTTTTATTGCCTCAGTTTTTGATGTCGCTTGTTGCTTTCGTGCTTTGAGTTGGTTTTGGGATTTGCTTGTTTTCCTTGAACGGTTTCGATGGTTTTTATTGTTTTCGTTCATTGACTTGCACTTCTATTCCGAGAATGGAAAGAGAGGAAGAAGTATTAATCGAGCTGTTCGTGTGCAGGTGAACGAGCAGTAGGCGGCTTGCGAGCGGAGTCGTGAAGCGCCTCTTTCCTTCTTCTTTCCAAAATCTAAGTGAGTGGCTACCATCCCGATTAGCTAGTCCTGCTTCCAGCTTCACAGCTAATCAATCTGCACTCTCCTTTGCCCCGATCAAACGATACCAAGTAATAATAAAAGAAACCAAGATAAAAGAGAATAGACTTGGTTAATACTGCTTGTCAATCAAAACTGTGAACGGTTACTTACTTGCATGCGTGTTCGCTCGGAAATATTTATCATATGCATAATACAAGTTAGAATGTATGCTCTTCTTTAAATTATGCTATGAACATAACTCATCCTGAATGCAATAATCTGATAGGGAGACTATGCCAAAGTAGCTCTCCTCCTGTTACTGTCCCGTGCCTGTTATTGCCCTGATTTGCCTCAACTGCTAACTTAGTGTATATGTTGATCACGGACAACTTGTGCACAAGGCCCTTAGTTCCTGCGGACGGTCGCTGGGGCACTGGCACCGATCCGATCTGGGCGGGAACTCTCCTGTTTAGTCATCCTGTGCAAGGACGGAATGGCGTGCAGCACTCCCGTGCTCTCGCTGCATACCATCCTCGTCAGTGACTAAAATTGGTCTAATATGGCATCCAGCCAGTGATCCCCTGTATATTTAAACCTGTTGCATACTAACTTGTGTCTTCGTTTCAGGGAAGGCATGGTAAGTATTGTGCAGGTAATTCAGACGGTCAGGTAAAATCCACCGAACGGTGGCACGTTCATTTCAGTAAATTCAATATGCTGCTTACTTGTAAATGAACTAAGGCAAGATAGAAACCCACAAATATGCATGCTTCATTAAAATAACGTGTTGATTGGTATAGTCAGGCTAGCTCGCCTTCACCAGCATATTTTGATATGCTGACCCTCGTTGAAACAGGTTCTCCGCACCAAGGCGAACCGAGCGAGGAGCCGAAGTCGTCTTCCCGATCCAGTCCAGCTGTTGGCGCATCTTCACCGCGCCCCCGAAGCATTTTGGAGTCAGGAGCCTGCAACTCTTCATACACAAATGCAGCTCCGTGGCAAAGCGATCCTCCAGCCTGGAGGTCTTTATCATTTTGAGTTTATAAAAGGATGTAATGTACAGGACTGCTATCTCATTTTGAGTCAACCCGTTTGTAAGCCGTTCGGCATATTAGCTAACTCGTTCAAGAGTTTGTAATAGATGTTCATTATCAATAAAGAGAACTTTTCTATGTTTCAAATCTGTGTTTCAATTTATCTGCGTACTCTGAATATGTGCTTGCTATGCAAATCATTAAAGCCTTGTGCGGGCGCAACTCCAGGCCCGCACGGCGGTCACGACTCGGGGGACGCCTCGGGGCGTGACATGCTCTGTGTCGGGGAAACCCATAGCAGCATTTATTATCTCGAAGGCCCAGTACGTGTGCCAAAGCTCTGGTCAGAGTCTAAGGCACTCTCAATATATATATATATATATATATATATATATATATATATATATATATATATATATATATATATATATATATATATAACATAATCAACCTTTAGTATGGTAAAACTCTTTCCACCCAATGTAACCTCACGTCTCAGGTCCATAACACGCAAGATCATGACCTCTACCTAGTACAACGAGTCATAATAATATCTATGTATATGCAAGATCTATGTCAAGAATCCTGTAAGCCTATACAGAATCTCCATGAATAACTCAGAAAAGATTCTGTTACATGAATAGTGTCAAGTGTCCTATGGTATGACGTACTTGGTAAAGCAAGCACGTAAATATAGGATCGAGATAACAACTCTCTAAGTGACGTTACACGGCTCTGCGTACGACGTCGAAACCCGAATATTATTCGGACGTTAATCAACGTCTCACGGTCCTAGGTTGAACATGTACATCTCCAGAGTATATATATATATATATTATATATATATATATATATATATATATATAAAGAACTCAAGCAAATAATATAACAGAAACTACTGCCAGTTGGCAAGGTACACTTGCCTGGAGTTTGAATTCCTTCAATTGCTCCGGTGTATGTGAAATCTTCAGGTACACCTCCGGATGCTGAAACAAACATTATCATCACTCTCATAAGACATAAAGTAGCTAGAATTGACTATCTATAAGTCCAATTTGGACACAGGGAAAAAAATAACAAATTTTGGTCAAAGCGGGGTCCACATGTGGCCCACTCCGCACCGAAAAATATGCCAGAGACAAAAATTTTAAATTTGTCAAACTTAGTGTTTACAAGTCTAGAACGATGATACGAACCCAACAGAATATCCAGAACTGGATTCCAATGAGCCGGTCATAAAATCGTCCGTCAAGTGGAGCCGAGAGGCCCACAATACGGGATTTCGTCAACGTTCTCAGAATCGAACCAAACTTGGGTCGCAGGACCAGCGTAACGCTACGAATCCAATGGCACAAGTTTCTTTGTAAAATGACAAGCACACACGAATTTACAATGAGTGTCAGAACATGTCCGATATAGAATTTTTTGACGGATACGCGTTGATTTTGGTGTGCACGTACATCCAAATCAACTTCCACAAAATCTCACACGTCCGCATTGACGATACGCACCTTTTGATGCAACTCGCATACGACGAAGTCGCCTCGTTTAGCGGAACACACCCAGTTTCAAAAAAAATTGGGTTTTAAAAATCAAATTTTTGGTCAACTTTTACCCGTGAATAAATACAACATACAACAAATTAAAATAAATTAATTACAGGATTTAAAACTCGGTTATATTGTCTAATTTACTGTTCAAGCAAAATTTTAAAATAATGGCCATGTTGGAAGAAAAATGGCCATGAACATAGGGACTCCGGGACAGTTTCTGAACTACGAAATATGGTTTTTTTTTTTTCCTGTTTTGCGTCGCGATTTGCGATCGACACAGGACACGATACCCCAATCTAATTGTACAGGGTTCGAGAGGGTCATGCTGCGATCACAATGCAACAGGCCGATCAAAATTTGATGCAACGAGGAGAGAGAAAAACTCACCAGAACATGGGTCGGCTGCGGTGTGCTGCGCGTATACGGTGGCGGGACGGAGGGTGCTCGGCCGATCGTCGGCGGCGACTGCGGGTGGTGGCGGTGCTGAGGTGGTGATCGTGGGTCGTCGGCGGCTGCTTGGTAGTCGCCGGAGTAGCAGCAGTAGGGTCGTCGGGGTGCCGGAGTTGTCGAGGTCGTCATCGAGGTGGAGAAGAAGAAGTCGGAATCGCGGCGGAGTCGGTGACTGGAGTCGGGATGAGTCGTGGTGTGGCCGAAGGTGATGGCGGTGGGGGGTTTATATAGGGAGAGGGCCGCGACAGTTACGGGGAGAGGCCGGAATGGTCCGTCGGGGGTTTCGGGGGGGGGTCGCGGGGGTGTCGCGGCGGAGTCGTCGGGAACATGAGGTCGTGGGTGTGCGTGGGATGGATATCCACTGTAGCAGTGGGTCGAGTACGGGTCGGGGTACGGGTAGAATTTAGATCCTTTAGGGTGGGGTTGGTTCGGTTGGGTTCAGTTTGGTTTGATTTGGTTCGGTTCAAGCTGGTTCGGTCTGGTTTATCTAAAAATAATGTTATTAGCTATTAAAAAATAGTTTTCGAGTCCAATAAATTCCAGAAAAATTACACAA